>JABUQX010144262.1:7500-18259 GCA_015478945.1 Trachelipus rathkii
ATAGATAAATAGATATATAGATAGATAGATAGATAGATAGATAGATAGATAGATAGATAGATAGATAAATATAGATGGATGGATAAATAGATAGATTGATATATAACAACTTCCATTAGAGGAAGACATTGAATCTTGAAAGATATGCTGGAATACCGAATGTAAATTGATATGTGGAGATACAGTTATAATATTGTGTATGCTGCAAAAGGCTCGACAATAACAAATTTACCGTCTAGTAAAATTATTTTCCTGTTTGTTAACAGGATTGAAGAATGAATAAAATTATGTCGTTGTTGTAGGAGTTAACAGGTAGTGATTGGACTAGTTAGGATGTTTGAGTAGATACACAGGTAAAGGACAGCTCAGAAAGTAAGGTTTGGATGAATGGCGCAAGACCAAAAATTATATATAGAAATATATAAAAAAAAAAATAATATATATATATATATATATATATATATATATATATATATATATATATATATATATATATATATATATATATATATATACTTTATATATATATAACTTTTTCTATATATATATAAATATATCAATAATATATGTATATATATATATATATATATATATATATATAATAATAATAATAATATATATATATATATATATATAATAATAATATATATATATATATATATAAATAAATTATAATATATATATATATATTTATATATATAATATAATATATAATATATATATATATAATAATAATAATAATAACTATAATATGTAATATATAATATATAATAACATAAAATATATCTTAATCATAATAATATATATATATAATAATATAATATATATATATATATAATAATAATAATAATAATATATATAATGTATATAATATATAAATATATATACATATATATATATATATCTTTATAATAATAATAATAGCCAATAATAATAATAATTAATAATAATACCATACATATAATAATCATAATAATAATAAGAACAAGAACAGTATAATATAATACTAATATGTATATGTATGTCATTATGTAACCTTCACACTTTAAGCTTAGACATTGTTTTTATCAGTTTGCATATTAGGCGAACTATGAATTAGACTAAATGGCGCTAGATAGTGAGGCTTAGAAAGACTACCATACTCAAGACTCTCCAAGATTTTTTTGCCAAAAAATCGCTGTTTTTCCTTCATAAAATGAAAACCATTCGTCCTAGAAACTTGATTCTTGTTTCATTTCATAGGAAATGTTGTTGTCTTGAAGTTTTACTGGCACTACTTTTTTGTTAAAACTTATAGATTTGAAGATATTCAGCATTTTCTAAGACCGGACATGAACTGATTCCTCAAAAGTTGCTTTTTTTTTTTTGCAAATGCCAATTCCAACACAATTACGTCTGCTTTCCAGGTTTTGCTTTTTATTTTCATTTTGTACATTAAAAAGGGTTTAGTTAAAAGTATTCTCAAAAGTAAATGTAGTAAAATCCAAAATGAAAATGAAGGAATTAGGAGAAAAGAAGGTATAAAAATGAGAACAAATAATGTTCAAATGCATTTTATTATTCCAAGTTGCGTTATAAAAAAGGAAGCATTATAAAGGAAGAAATGATAAATATTGATTATTATTTACAATTATCAGATTAAGGTGGTAATGACTTAGATAAGGTGGGTTTTGAAGAGTCAGGAAAAATCTTCCTACATTCAGATACAACTTGTAACAGAAACTGCCGTTGTTCTTCGTCTTTCGTCAAACAGGAATTGAAGTCCTGGATTAATTTTATCCCCCTTTCAGCTGTGTCATTGACAACCTTAAAACCGTTTACTATTTTCTTAGCTTTTAAATAATGTTGATTTTCACACCATACATCAGGATCAGTAGTTAAAAATTTTGTATCAATTTCAAATCTCTTAAAAAAATTTAGAGTTCGAGGAGAAACAAAAAAATCAACTTCTTTGTCCAATAAATAATCCACTTGCTTTGGACTGAGTATTGCTTTTACATCCCTATTATCATCACAATCATCATCATTTTCTTCTTCGGACGTTAATTTTAGACCCATGCTTTTTTTTTTTTTTCCAAAGTATCATCGAAAAATGAAAATGCAACTTGCTCCGAGTTAAGATACCATAGATGGTTTATCATTTTAGACAGTGCCTTGTCTGAACCTCTTTATCAATTTTCCTGTAGTTAACAAACGATTTTAATAATTGTAGGTCTTGGTTGGGGGCCAAAGTGGGTTTGGGGGCGTTGAACCACGCTTTTAAATATTGATTATAAATAAACAAATGTCTTCAATACCTTTTTCTCTAAATCTGTTAATGAAAATTGATCCCTGAAAAGATATATTTTGAAAGAATAAATGACCTTTGCCATCCATCTGGCGTGATGAATAGCACCAGGTACTCTGAAAAAATGTCTTTTGGAGGAAGACATCCTAAAAAAATTAAACAAAGTTGGATAAAGTCTATATAACAATCCCTGGGCTGTTGATTTTTTAATTGTTCGATAAGAAAGAGTGAATTCTGGTTCGAATTACTTATTTTGTATCATATTTTCATCTTCAATACCAGTTTTGTATTTTGTCTTGTCTAGCTTACACCACCCAGTCTGAAATTTTTTAAAAATATCTGGCTGAGGGCCAGTGGTTGTGTCCATTTTACAATCAAAAACTGCTTTTAGAATAACTTCTAAAATATGGTGGGACATGCTAAATACAGAAGAGTTTTCTCTAATAATTGCTCTAGCAAAACGCAAGCTCCGCACAAACGACCAGTATTTGCTGCAGTGGTATCAAAACACATTGCCTGGATTTTCCCAACTGCCCCCCACTGTTCAAATACTGAAAATACAGCTTTTTCCTGAGTAATTCCTGTACTATTTTCAAACTGAGGAACTTCTTTCAACTGTTTTTCATCCCCACAACTAATCAAAACCGCTACCCTCTCTACATTTTCTTTACACAAAATATCTGGAAGCAATTTTTCATCCCAGTGCACAAACAGCTACCGCTAAATCCGAATTCTTGAATCTACAGTATTTTTGATAAGTTCAGTCCTTCGTTTCGGAATTGTTATCTGCGGAGTCGTATTGCACCTCTACTTACAATTAAATTCAGTGGGTCATGACCTAACGCCTCTGCAATTGATATTATTTGAACTGCTTCTCTATCAGAAATACTACAGCTATTTAACAAAAAAGACAATTTTTCAATAATAGTCTCTTCACTTCCTCGAGAGTACTTCCTCTTCTTTATTTCTGACCATACTTCCTCTGTGTCTGAAAAATTATCTTCTATCTCCATATCTTCTTGCGTCGGCTCCTCTTCCTCTGATATGCTGCTTAGTGAAGATTCCAGTTCTATTTCTTCATCATTAAATCTTTCAAAAAATAAAACAAATAAAATAAAATAAACCATTTAGCACTCATAGATAATAGCATCAAGTCAACTAATCTGAACAAAAAAATAATAATAAATAAATAAATTGTAATAAATAAAAGTTTTAGTTATTGTCAAACTATGTACCAACGTAGTACTAAATAGCATGAAAAAAAGAGAAAAAATTGAGATAAAACTGAAACTCACCTACTTTTTCTCTTGATTTGGCCAATCTTGATATCTCAGCTGCTCGTCTCTATTCTCTCCGTTGTTCTGCTTTTACGAATTTCATGTCAATATCTCTCATGCAGCCAGGACCTCCTTTTTGTCTTTGGAGTAACAAAAACTGCTTGTCTTCTTCAGTAGTGCTTTTCAGGGCATCCAGATGAGCAACGTCAAATAGGTCATCAAGAGTTGACTTGAAAGCTTCTACTTTTTGATTTTGAGCTGTGCTTGCAGATCTGGTAGCGTTTTTGCAGTTTTCTCCTCTCTCCATACAGTTTTTCAAGCTTTGCAACACAATCTTTAAAGTGTCTGATTGGTATCTTAGCTTTCTCCCCAAAAATTAGAACTTCCTGTATTGTAAGTCTTGCAGCTTCTCTGGTATTCAATTTCACTTGGCGCATATTATAAAATAAACTGCGTAAAACTTGACAGTTAGATGGCAACTTACTGCCAGTGATTTGATGAGACATGTGGCCAATTAAAAAAATCTTGTTTTTCTTCTGAAAACTCATGTTCGTTGAGGCTGTAGAAGAGGAAGGTGAGAATGAAACTTCAAGACAACAATATTTCCTATAAAATAAGATAATAATAAGATTTCTAGGACAAATAGTTTTCATTTTATGAAAAAAAACTGCATATTTTTTTTGCAAAAAATCACAGTTTATCCTTCATAAAATGAAAATTATTTGTCCTTGAAACCTGATTCTTGTCTTATTTTATAAGAAATGTTGTTGCCTTGAGATTTCTTTCACCTTCGTCTTCTATAACATCTACTCGTATATTTAGAGCTACAAGTTGACACATATCTTCAAATCGGATCTAGAAATAATCTTGTCTTTCTGTCTTCAATTCATTCCACGTTAATGATGTAGAGAGGAGGAAGAAGATGAAAGTGTAACTTCAAGACAACATTTCCTATGAAATAAAACAAGAATTAGGTTTCTAGGACGAATGGTTTTATTTTATGAAGAAAAAACTGCGATTTTTTTTTTGCAAAAATTCGCAGTTTTTCAAAACTTTGACCTCAATGAGGCACGGGTTAACGTTATTCAATTGAGCTGAAACTTTGCCAATCTCTATTTTTAGATCATGGGTCCGGCAAACTTTTTATTATGTAGAGCCATGTAAATAATTTTGGTCTTCGTGGGCCAATATAATATATATAATAATAATATATATATATATATATATTATTTAATAATAATAATATCAAAAATAATAATTATATATAAAAATATGTGAAGTGAAGTGAAGTAATGATCAATACTATAATATAGTGAATTTTGTGTGAAATATAATATAATAATAATAATAATAATAATAATAATAATAATAATAATAATAATATAAATATAATAATAATAATAATAATAATAATAAATGTATGTAATAATAACAATAATATATATATATATATACCATAACATAACTTAAATAATATAATACATATTAATAATATATAATATAAATATATAATAATATATATATATATATATATATATATATATAATAATATAATATATATATATATATATATATAATATACTCCTACCATATATAATAATATATGCTGTACATGAAATATATATGCATAATATATGTAATACATATATATACTAGCATAATATGTATATATATATATGTATAATATATATATATATATATATATAATATATATATATGGCATATAATAATAATAATATAATAACAATAATAATATATATATATATATATCATAATAATAATAATAATAATAATAATAGCAGCAACTGCTTATTATATAACTATATATGTATATAATAATAATAATAATATATATATATACATATATATATACATAATATATAATAATAATAATATATATAATATATATAATAATAATATATATATATATATAGTATATAAAATATCAATAATAATAATAATAATATGTAATAAAAATAAAATAAAATAAAAATGAAATATATAATATAATAATATATATAATATATAAATAATAATATATAACAATAATATATATATATACTATCTTAACAACATATATATATATATATATATGCTTATATATATATATATATATATATATATATATATATATTTATTTATAGAGAAATGTAAATATAAATATAAATACATATATATATATATATATATATATATATATATATATATATATATATATATATATATATATATATATATATATATATATATATATATATATATATATATATAATATATATATATATATATATATATATATATATATATATATAGAACAGTTTGACCGTTGGCAGCGATTTCTCAAAAAGTATAAGAGATATAGGTCTGAAACTTGGAATATAATCTATATATGGGTTAAGCTCGAAACAGGGTAAATTCAAGTCGGTGGGATGTATGAAGAGGGGGTCACCGGGGGTGAACGCTGATATTGCGCTTACGCCTTTGTTCGGCATCTGAGTGAGCGATATTAGGCCTAAATCGAACACCTGGAGGTCAGACAGACCGAAGGTCTGTCTGACCGACAAACACAGACCGAAGGTCTGTGTTTGTCTGTTTGTTTGTTTGTCTGTTTGTATTATTATTTATTATTATTACGTCGAAGAAGTGATCCCGAAGGGATCACTTTTGAGTTGTTTTTTAAGTCCTTCTCCGTGTTCTTCAGCGTCGGTTCAGCCTCTGCACAACCTCGCACTGCACCGCACCGCATTGCTCCGTTTCGCTCCACGCTCTGGCTAGAGTTTGAGACATGGTATCTTCTCTGTCAAACTTGAGTACCGTTTGGGGATAACGTAACCTCGTCGTAGACGAAGTTACATCCCCAAGGGTCCTCCCCCAAAAGGGGACCCCACCTCCATTAAAAAAAAAAATTAAATTGCTCGTAGAAGGCTGAAATTTGGTGAGAGGATTCAGAGTGTAATTTCTAGAAAGAGTTAGTATAGGAATCTGAGGAGTAGGTTCCTGCACTGGTGCTGGCTCCGGTGCAGTGCGGTGCTGGGATAGTAAATATTTGTATAATAATACAATAGTGGTGTTAAAATATATGTTTATAAGGATGTAGAGTTCGACTAAGGGTGTTTGAGGTTCCACCAATGGTAAGATGGTAGCGTCAACAGGCTCCTGGTCGATGCGTGGGCGCGTCCGCAGACGCGCCAGCCAGTGCAATCCGCCGCGAAACCGGCGCGTGCGCGCGCCCGCAGGCGCCCGCCGGCGCGATCCGACGCGTGTGCGCGCCCGCAGGCGCGCCCGCCGGCGCGAACCGACGCGGGAGGGGCGCGTGCGCGCGCCCCCTCGCATCCCGCATGTACGATCCGGTACGAGAATGCAAACGTGTTCTGTTTTCAACTTAATTTTTTCAAAAATTTATTATTTTTTATTTTATTTTTAATATATTTTTTGTTTTTACTAATTTTTTAAGCTTTTCATGTTTATAACATAAAAAGTTACATTTTTACATACCCTAAATCAGTAAATCAGTAAATCAAGCCACCCAACCTACCCTCCTGTCCAATCATGATCTATTGATCTATTGATCTATTGATCTATTGATCTATTGATTAAGGTCAAATTTTTTACTAAAATTGTAACGTTTTACATACCTAAATCAATAAATCAAATAAAAATCAAACCACCATCCACCCACCCTCCTGACCAGTTGTGATCTATTGATCTATTGATCTATTGATTAAGGTCAAATTTTTTACTAAAATTGTAACGTTTTACATACCCTAAATCAGTAAATCAGTAAATCAAACCACCATCCAACCACCCTCCTGACCAGTTGTGATCTATTGATCTATTGATCTATTGATCTATTGATTCAAGTCATATTTTTCTTTAGTATAAATAAGTTCTTGGGATAAAAAGCAAAAAAAAAAAAAAAACAAGTTTTTTATTTTAAAGCCTTTATAACATAAGTGCAACCCTTTTCTTATTCATTAGTGTTCGGGGGTCAATCTAGAATGGACGTTGGTAAATTTATGTTCCGCACACCTGCTACATGTCTTGTCTCTGGTCCTGTAGGACCCAGAGACAAAACATGCCTTTGAAGTGTGCAGTAGAACACCAGTCCATTCGTCTTTAGCTGCTAATAATAAGAAAAGGGTTATGTTGCAAAGGCTTTGAATAAAAAACTGTTTTCTTTCTTGCTACCCAAGAAAATATGACTTGAATCATCAGTCCAATAGATCAATGGAATCAGCAGTCAATAGATCAATAGATGCAACTGGTCAGGAGGTATTAAGATGATGGTTTTGTTTACCTTTACTGATTTGAAGTATGTAAAACTTTGTTACAGTACAGTAAGTGACCGCAATCAATAGATCAATAGATCAATAGATCAATAGATCAATAGGTCAATGGATCAATAGTCAGGGGGTGGTGGATGATGGTTTGATTTTACTGATTTACTGATTTAGAGTATGTAAAAATGCTAGTAGTAAAGAACGACCTTAATCAACAGATCAGTAGATCAATAGATCAATAGATCAATAGATCAATAGATCATGATTGGACGGGAGGGCGGGTTAGTAACGATTTACTTTGTTTACTGATTTAGGAAGTAATGTAAAATGTGGCTTTATCATTATAAGCATGAACTAAAAAAGTAGTAAAGCAAAAAACCTAAGCAAGTAAAATGGCAAATTTTGAAACAAGTTGAAAACAGAAGGCTCCGTTTACGATATAAATACCGAATCATGCACGGATCGAGTGCACGCGCCCCTCCGCGACGGTTCACGCCGGCGGCGCCTGCGGGCCTGTCGGTGCGCCGGCGCTACGCTGGCTGGCACGCCTGCGGACGCCCACGCGTGACCAGGAGCCTGTTGACGCTACCATCTTACCATTGGTGGAACCTCAAACACCCTTAGTCAAACTCTACATCCTTTTAAACATATATTTTAGCTTGCACTGTTGTGATATTATACAACATTGCAGCTCCCAGCACCCACCCACCAGTCTTCCACTGTGGGAACCTACTCCTCAATTCTACTGTAACTAGAAATGCACTCTGATCTCACCAAATTTCAGCCTTCTGAAGCAATTTAATTTTTGTGGAGGTGAGGTGCACTTTTTGAGGCCCACTGAGGATGCTGGCTCGTCTACGACAGGTATTATACAAAACCCAATTACAATACCAGTAGTGACTGGTTTTCCATGTCTCAAGCTCTGGCTAGCCAGAGCGTGAGCTGAAGCTGAGGCAATGCAGTGCCGTATGCAGGTTGTGCACGAAGGCTGAACCGGCGCTGAAGTTTACGCAGAAGCAGGCTAAGCTGGCAAAAAGTGATCCCGAAGGGATCACTATTCGACGTAATAATAATAATAAATGTACAAACAGACAACACAGACCTTCGGTCTGTGTCTGTCTGACCTCCAGGTGGTCTTCGGTCTGTCTGACCTCCAAATGGTCGTTTTAGGCCTAATGTCGATCGCTCAGATCCCGCAACAAGGGCGTAAGCGCAATATCAGCGTCCACCCTCGGGGGCGACCCCCCTCTATATACATCCTAGAGACTTGAAATTTACCCTGTTTCGAGCTTAACCCATATATAGCTTATATTCCAAGTTTCAGACCTATATCTCTTATACTTTTTGAGAAATCTTTGCCAACAGTCCAAACTGCTCTGTCACTCTTATATATATATGATGTATATATATATATATATATATATATATATATATATATATATATATATATATATATATATATATATATATATATATATATATATATATATATATATATATATAATAATATCTTTTTATATATATATATATATATATATATATATATATATATATATATAAAATATATATATATATATATATATATATGTAACTAAATTAATAAGCTATATATGCTAACTATATATATATATATATATATAATATATATATATATATATATATATATATATATATATATATATATATATCATCTTCAACTTTTTTTCCCAAAGACTGGAGTAAGGTTCTGACATGCATCGGAAAGAAAAGTAGTAGAAGTATATGACACAAGTTAAAAAGAAAGTCCAGCCTTACCGCCCCTCTATACCTATTAATGAGAACTCGTCGCAGTCAGAAAATCCACCCTAGAGCTTCATGGGACCGCGACCCACCCTCACTAGGGCATATCGTCAGTGTAGGGTTCATCCCTTGGCCCAGGTGGGCCACAACCATACCCCTTCACAAAACCCCGCCATTCTCTCTATCATGCACCTTTCTTCTCACATTTCTCTCCTCCAGACATTCCTTTACTGACTCAATCCACTTTTTCTTCGGTCTCCCAGCCGGTCGATTCCCAGCACACTCACCACTATACATCCGCTTAAACAACCGACTATCATTCATCCTTTCCACATGACCAAACCATCTCAACGTACTTTCATTTATTCTCTCATTTATCCCTTTCTTCACACCACACAACTCTCTAATACGTTCATTCCTTATTTTATCAATTCTTCTCACACCTAACACGCCCCTAAGATTGTCCATCTGAACACATTGAACTTTAGATCTATGCCTCTTATTCCAGACCATAGTCTCACTACTATACATTAACACAGGTAACAACATACCCTCATGTAAGACCTAGCGCACTCAAGACTTAGTCCTTTTACATCCACCAACGATTTAATTGCACCAGCCACCTTCCTGCCATTCACAACTTTCCTACTACACTCTGCATCATCCGTTCCCTTTTCATCCAACATATATCCTAAATATTTAAACTCAGACACTTGTTCCAGCTGTTCACCATCTAACATAACTTCACACCGAGGACTGTCCTCCCTCACAACCATAACCTTACTCTTATCTACGTTTACTTTCAAACCCCTCCTTTTACACACCCTGCCAAATCTTTCTACTAATCCTCTCAAACTCTCTTCAGATTCACACACAAAACCAAATCATCCGCATATAATAGGTATGGCACCCTCCACTCACCTCCATTCTCCATCATTCTAACACCATTTCCTGCCATCCCCATCTCTAATTCTTTCATAACCCCATCCATTTACAAATTGAATAACCAAGGAGACATAACAGATCCCTGCCTCAATCCGCTATTAATATTAAACCAATATATATATATATATATATATATATATATATATATATATATATATATATATATATATATATATATATATATATATATA
>JABUQX010144263.1:0-2500 GCA_015478945.1 Trachelipus rathkii
ACCTTCTATATATATATATATATATATATATATATATGCTAGACAATTTTTTTTTTGCCTAGGACTGGATGTGAATGGTTAAGAGGGCTGTCTCATTATATATTTACTGAGATTAATCCTAATTACTTTTGAAATGGCTGAATGGAACCTCAATCTTTAAATGCTTATAATTTACTTTTAATATAATAAAAGTTGTTGGCGAGTACAAAGCCAGTTTTCCGCATATGAGATTATGTCTTTTCTCATAAGCTTCCTTTCAAAAGGAAAAAAGAAAAAAAAGTCCAATTTAAAAGCCGTTCTGTAAGTGGAATTAAATCTTAGAAAGAGTTCGAACTAATTTTTTTTTCTTCCATTCTCCAATAAATGATTACAAATAAAGAAAAGGAAAAATATATTTTCAGTCTCTTATTTTTTTTAAGTACTTTATAGAAAAAAATCCCATGTAATATAATTACTATAATGGGCAACTATTCTATAATATTTATTTAATTTAATAGCCTTAAAGAGTAACAATTTTATTTCATTCACTTAATTTATTAACATTAATGGGTAACTTATATTTTCCATTCAACTTAATAACCTTAAGCCTTAAGGGATAATAATTTTATTTTATTAATCTAATTTAATAACATTAATGGGTAACCATTTTATATTGTAAGAGTTTGAGATTTTCAATTGCTTGAATTTTACTTTTCTTTTTCCCATAGCATCTTTTCACATAATTTATATTTCAATTTACATAAATTTATTTTATATATCAAATAACAAGTAAATCTATTTTTCGATAACAAATTTTGGTCGTTTTGTGTTAACGTTTTTTTTTTTTTTTTGAATGCGTGATAGCATGAGCAAAGACATTAACATAAACAAATATATACATGTTATGTTCCAAAAGTAAGTGTACTGATGTCGTATTTAATTATGTATTGGACTTACCTGAAATTACAAGTTATCTCCTTCGAAGTATGAAACTTGCAGGAGGAGGGTACACAGCAGTTCAACGTTTCTTCCTGTTCATAACAGTACCGGAAGTCATTTTCCTGAAATGTGTTTAGTTCACGAGTTACAGTATTTTTTATGTTTTCCATCGTCCCAAAATGATGACCATTCAACTTCATTTTCAACTTAGGAAAGAGGTTGAAATCGAGCGGAGCTAGATCTGGGCTGCATTGAGTATGTGGAAATACATGAATGTTTTTCTTCGCCAGAATTCTATAATTGAGAACGCAGTGTGAGATGGCGCGTTATCGTGGCGCAGCACCCAATTTTCTGCAATGTCTGTTCTGATTCGCTGAACTTGTTTTCGAAGTCTTTGTAAAAGACGTGATTAACTGTCTTTCCTGAAGGTACAAATTCCTTGAGCATAATACCAAGGCTGTCGAAGAAAACAATAATCTGTTTTCACCTTGGACTTGCTCACACGTGCTTTCTTCTGACGAGGAGAATTTTTTGTGTGCCATTCAGCACTTTGCCGTTTGGTTTCAGGATCGTACTTAGAAACCCATGATTCATCGCCTGTTATAACTTTATCCAAAAAATTGTGCTCCATTTCGAGTCTTTCAAGTAAATCTTGACAAATTTTGACCTTATTCGCTTACTGCTCTACAGACAAGTATTTCGGCACTAGTTTTGCACAAGTTTTTCGCATGAGCAATGGTTCGTTAAAATTCTATGAACTGCATTTGTATCCAAACTTGTTTCTTTGGCAATCACTCAGACACTGAACCGGTGGCCTCTCTCCATCACAGCTCTAACAACTTTGTTGACGAGAATGGTCTTCCACAACGAGGGTTGTCTTCAACATTTTCTCGGCCCTCTTTGGAAGCTTTGTGCCACTTAAAACCCATAATTCTCGATGGTGGCATCCCTAAGCTTCGTTTAAATAAAGAAGCAAATGTCTCAGTGGCAGACTTGTTATGTTTCACGCAGCATTTGATAGCGTACCGCTGTTCAATATTTACCTGCATCGCAAAAACGTAACGAGGATAGAAAACACTCCCATGCACAAAAGATATAGTGCAATAACGCCTAAAAAGATGAAGTGCATACTGAAACAGATGTAGTGCAAGACTGTGACTTTATAAAATCTGGTTAAAACTGGTATGGATAGGTAGCTTAGGTAACAGCTACCCACTCTATACGTCACGGAGGAGCTACATCACTCAGTCGTTCATAATAGGATATTCAGTAAACTTACACTTACTTTTGGGACAGAGGAGTATATATATATATATATATATATATATATATATATATATAATATATATATATATATATATATATATATATATATATATATATATATACTATATATATATATATATATATATATATATATATATATATATATATATATATATATATATTAGTGTAGGTGTGTGTGTGTGTGTGTATGTGTGTGTATGTATGTGTGTGTGTGCAAGTGGATTGTAAGACTTATCTATTAAACTTTTTAAATAACTTTATTTATTTATAATAAACATTATCTGAGTCTTTTATA
>JABUQX010144263.1:5000-7500 GCA_015478945.1 Trachelipus rathkii
CTGTTGCCTATCATCTATATCATCTATCATCATATCTATCTATCTATCTATCTATCTATCTATCTGTCTGTCTGTCTGTCTGTCTGTCTGTCTGTCTGTCTGTATGTCTGTCTGTCTGTCTGTCTATCTATCTATCTATCTATCTATCTATCTATCTATCTATCTGTCTGTGTTTCTGTGTGTCTGTGTGTCTGTCTGTGTGTCTGTGTGTCTGTGTGTCTGTCTGTGTCTGTGTGTCTGTGTGTGTGTGTCTGTGTGTGTGTGTCTGTGTGTGTGTGTGTGTGTGTGTGTGTGTGTCCTGTCCTGTCTGTCCTGTCTGTCTGTGTGTCCTGTCTGTCTGTCTGTGTGTCTGTCCTGTCTGTCTGTCCTGTCTGTCTGTCCTGCAAATTCTATCAGTCGTGCGTTCATCTGTCTGTTTCTGTCTGTCTGTGTCCTGTCTGTCTGTCTGTATGTGTCTGTCTGTCTGTCTGTGTGTGTCTGTCTGTCTGTGTGTCTGTCTGCTCTGTCTGTCTATCTGTCTGTCTGTCTGTCTGTGCCTGTTTGTATATCTGTCTGTGAGTCTTTTTGCATGTTTGTGTATTTATGTTCTTGAATGTCTGTCTGTTTTTGTCTGTTTATACGTCTGTCTCTATGTGTCTGTTAATATGTCTGTCTGACTGTGCCTGTTTATATGTCTGTCTGAAGGTCTGTCTGTTTATATGTCTGTGTGTATGTCTGTCTATGAGTCTGTATGCATGTTCGTGTTTCTGTGTTTTTGAATGTCTGTATGTTTGTCTATCTTTCTGTCTGTCCGTCTATCTGTTTGTGTGGGTTCGTCTGTATTTCTCTCTGTCTATCTTCCTCTTTGTGTGCCTGCCTTAATATCTGTGCGCTTGTCTGTGTGTCTGTGTCTGCCTCTCTGTCTGTCTGTTTGTGTGTCTGGGTGTTTATATATCTGCCTAGGTGTGTGTGTGTGTGTATTTCCCTGCATGTTTTTCTGTCTGTCTTTATCCGTGTCTGTCTACATATCTATGTCTGCCTGTCTGCCTGTCTGTCTGCGCTTGCGTCTTTCTGTTCGTCTGTTCTTGTGTATGTCTATCTTTTCTGTATATATGTTTGTGTGTCTATCTGTTTGCATGTCTGTCTATCTCTTTGTCTGTCAGTCTCTCTCTCTCTCTCTCTCTCTCTCTCTCTCTCTCTCTCTCTCTCTCTCTCTCTCTCTCACACACACACACATTTCAGGATCTCTTTTCGTTTACTTTCTTTTTCTTTCTTCTTCAAATTCTCAATTCAACTTTCTATTCAATTTCTTATTTAGCCTATTTTTTTTATATATATATATTTCACTCTTGTTTCTCTTCTCCTCCTTTTTTTCATTCTTTCTTTATCTTTAACTCACCTTTATCCATTATCTTTTTCATCTCTAATACGAATTCTCCTATCCTCTTTATCTCTTTTCATTATTTACTAATATGCCTCACTTTCTAATTCTCTTTCCCCTTAATGAAAAATATTCTAGGTCTTCAATTCTCACTGTAAAATTCTCTCTCTCTTCCTTCTTCTCCCTCATTATTTCGCTCTTCCTTCCTATTATTTTCCTATCTATTTCCGCTTCCATGTCACACATTCGACTTAGGAAATTCCTAGAAAGATTGAAAAAACTTTTTTAACAATTGTTCGAAAGTTTGTTAATATTAACCGACCAAAATGTTTAAAAGAAGAATTGACTTCAATCTTAGAAAAAAGAGAAAGATAAATCTAAAGATGATAAAATAGTATCGTTTTAATTTAGCACAAATATAAAGAAGAAAATAAAAAAAAATTTGGAAAAGTTAAGAGATAAAATAAATAAAACGAAGAAAAAGGTTTGACCCAATACGTAACAGCAATGCTCATTCATGCACTTTTTTTTGTTAAGGCATTCTCTATAAAAAGTGAGTTCATTTAAGGATAAGGTTTTAAAATCTATGTAAGTTATTTTCCTTGTTTGAAGCCGAGAACTCATTTACTGTAAATACAAAATTGAATTAGTAAGTATTTCACCTGATGCTTCAATACTTTTAATCTCATTAAAAGTAAGGTAATATATGGAGAGCTTCTTTATTATTAATAACTCTTAGACAGTATTTAACTCTGCGTAACTAATACTAAGCCTTTCATATAAAATTTTAACATGCAATATTTTATTGTTAGCAATGTTTGAACAAACGTAAAATCAAAATTGCCAATAGTAAATTTCAATATCACTTACTTATTTACATGGAAAAAAATCTTAAAATTTTTTCACATTATAATAGATTAAAATTTCCTTTATCATTAACTTTGCCTACAATCGCCTTTTTTAGTTGCAATTGGCTCTAAAATTTCTAACCTAAACTAAACTAACTTAACCTAATCTAACCAAACGTATAGTAAACTAACCTAAACTAACCTACTCTGACAAAACCTAATCTAGTCTAACTTAGCCTAATCTATTGATAATTTTAATTGAAATTACCAATAATTTGCTGTGTAGTCAATG
>JABUQX010144264.1:2500-5000 GCA_015478945.1 Trachelipus rathkii
TCTTTCTGATATTTTGCTACTTTAGAATGTCAACTCCAACTTTGCTTCTTCCTCCGTTCCTCCTCTTTTATCTCTGTCAGTAATACTGCTGTCTTAACTTCTGCTAAAGCTAAACTATTTGTTCAAATTGTTCCCTTAATACCACTCTAGATGGTTCCAGAGCTATTCCTCCTTTCAGTTCTTTAAAATGTTATTTCTACATTCTCTGAACTTAACGCTAAGAAGGCTGAGAGTACTGAAGTTATCTATCCAGTGGTACTAAAAACTTGCACTCTTGAGCTTTCACCCTGACTTGGTAACCTTTTTACTCATTGCCTATAAACTTCAACCTTTCCCTCCTGCTGAAAGAATGCATTCATTCAGCATATGCTGAAGAAGCGGGACACCAATCAACAATCCAACTATCATCCTATCGCATTAACCTCTTTTATTTCTAAAGTTTTGGAATCTATACTTAACAAGATTTAGAAACATCTTAAATCTTGTAACCTTATCTTCGATTGTCAGCATAGCTTCTGTAAGGACCATTCGACTGGTGATCTTCTTTCCTTTCTCTCCGACTCTTGGTTCTCTGCTCTTCCGCATTTCGGTGAATCTTTTTCTGTGGCGCTAGACATATCGAAGGCTTTCGATAAACTCTGGCACAAAGCTTTAATATCTAAACTTCCCACTTTCGGTATTTATCCTTCTCTTTGTAACCTTCTCTTGACTTTCGTTCCAGTCGTTATATGGATGCTTTTGTAGATAGCCATCATTTATCCTTTAAATCTATCCATAGTAGTGTTCCTCAGAATTCTGTTTTATTCCCAACTCTTTTTTTTTATTTTGCATCAATGATCTTTTTTTTTTTTGCTGTGGCTCATCTCAACTCTTAGGCTGATTACTTCATCATTCATTATTACTCCTTCCAATTTGAAAGACGACTCATTCAACAGCAAATAAATGATGCTAGGAGGATAGCCTTGAAGCAACAGACTTCTGATCTTTCTGATACCTATAGTTGTGCTAAAGAAAACATGGTTGCTTTCAATACCTTAATAACTCAGCTTCTTGATCTATCTACTTGACACTATCTTCACACAACTATAATATTTTCTTTGAAAACACAATTGTAACCCTCTTCTGTTCTTAATATTCTTGATATTTTCTTTTCTCGTTATCTTTATTAGATAGGTCACATTCACATTATGTTCTTTCTAACAAGTTTCAAGGAAACTGGGTGTTCCGAGGTCCCTTTGGACATTCTTCTAATCATCCCAGTTGATAGCTCTACATAAGAGCGTTGTTCGCCCTTATATAGAGTGTGAATTATATATCTGTGGTGGTTCCACACATATTGCTCTCCCTTAATAAAGTGCAGTTTAGGGCATGTCGACTCCTTAACTCTCCTACCCTGACTAACTCTCTCCAATCATTCTAGCCGTCAAACTATTGCTTCACTCTCCTTTTTCTATTTTTACAATTGACATTGTTTTTTTTTTTTAAATTTTACAGTCACATTCATTCTTTGATCAACTCTTTGACCCAGATTTAACTGCTATGCTCAATCTTACATGTACTTTACTGGTAAAGTCTGGAACATGCATGAAGTTTTTCCAATTTATTTGCTATCTAAATATACTGTATAAATAAAATGTATTATTTATATGCTTTTATTTAGAACAATTTAAATTATTTATTTATGTGAAAAAGAAAACAAAAATGGAAAAAAGAACAAAAAAAAAACAAAACAAAAATTTTTTTTTAGTTAAATTAAACAAAAAACATGTTGCTTTAAACCAAGTGGTTTAAACCAAACAACCCTATATATATATATATATATATATATATATATATATATATATATATATATATATATATATATATATATATATATATATATATATATATATATACGATATATATATATTTATTTAATTGTATATATATATATATATATATATATATATAAATATATATATATATATATATATATATATATATATATATATATATATATATATATATATATATATATATATATATATATATATATATATATATATATATATATATATATATATATATATATATATATATATATATATATATACGGTATATATAAAATGTGTGCC
Organism: Trachelipus rathkii; assembly: GCA_015478945.1. Classification (NCBI taxonomy): domain Eukaryota; kingdom Metazoa; phylum Arthropoda; class Malacostraca; order Isopoda; family Trachelipodidae; genus Trachelipus; species Trachelipus rathkii. The sequence continues at coordinate 4,615 of JABUQX010144264.1, forward strand.
TGTGTGTGTATATGTATATAAATTTATGAAGGCATTAATTCAATACATAAATTAACATGGGAAAATTATATACCTTAATGAAGACTTTCTCCCATTCAATGACCCCAAAATTAGTATAAAATATCCCCTAAATCGATACGTTTAAAACTTCAAAATTATCGTATTTATGAATGACTTTTTCAGACTTTCGTAATTTTGTATCCCAATATGCAAATTAAGGATCGAGTTTTTCCCTCGTAAAATTTTTAATATCCACGAAGGGGGAAAAGTTACGCCGAAATTGTAACTTTCTTGGAGAAAATTGTAACTTTCTTGTAAACTCTTGCGCTTCTTGACATGAGAGCTTTGGGAATATATAAGACATGAGAGCTTTGGGAATATATAAA
>JABUQX010144264.1:17500-20000 GCA_015478945.1 Trachelipus rathkii
TATTATCATTATTGTTATTATTATCAGTAGCAGTAGTTGTATTAGCATTGATATTAGTAGTTCTAAGTTTTAACATTTCTCACATGATTTTATCACCATAAATTTCTTACAATGAGAAATAAACATAAACATAAAAATGCTTGATCTATCATATGTAGGGTTGTGAAAAAAAAAGTTTTTTTTTTAATTTGCTTTTTTTTTTAAAAAAAAACACTTTTTTTAAAACAAAATGTTTTTTTAAATTACCTCTTTTTATGTATATTAAAGATGTTTTAAATTATACAGTAGTACCAATACCCCTTCTAGGCCTAAATATTGACTATTAATACGGATTTTATATATACAGTGTATATATATATATATATATATATATATATATATATATATATATATATATATATATATATATATATATATATATATATATATATAATATATATATATATATATATATATATATATATATATATATATATATATATATATGATCAAAAAAAGGATGGTATAACAGGTGGTTTTGGGGTGTCAGGAGAAAATGAGAATGGTAGGAAGGTGATTGATTTCTGTGAGGGAAGAGGTATGTGTGTAAGTAATACTTTCTTTAAACACAAGAGTATCCATAAGTATACTAGAGTTGGTATAGGTAGAGATGGTATCGAAGTGAAAAGTATGATTGATTTTGTGTTGGTGAAGAAGGAGATGTTGAAGTATGTGTTGGATGTTAAATCAGTGAGGGGTTTAGGAATGGGATTATCAGATCATTATGTTGTTCTATGTAAAATTAAGTTAGTGGGGACTTGGATGGAGAGGAAGGTGATACGGAAGGAAGTGGGTAAAATTAAGAGTGAGAAGTTTAGTGAACAAGGTAATAAGGATAAGTATGTAAGAACGCTCGCAAGTAAATCAGTTGAATGTGAACAAGTTGAAACTGAATAAATCTGGAAGCAAATGAAGGAAGCAATTGTTAGCAGTGCAAAAAGAAGTATGTGGATTTGCTAAAGTAGGAAATAAGAATTCCAATAGTGAATGGTGGAATGAAGGAGTGATGCAAACTGTAAAAAGTAAAAAAAAACATGGTTGAATGTACTAGAAGCAAATGATGAAGTTTTTCAAAAGAAAGATGCTTGGAATTATATAAGGAGGGAAAAAAAGGAATGCTAAAAGATGCATACGTAAGAGAAAAGAAGAGGTAAATGAACAGTTTGGAAGGAGGATGAATGGGAATATACATGGGAATAGGAAGCTCTTCTGGAAGGAAGCGCGAAAGGTTAAGAATTAGAATAAGGGGAACCTGCTCAGAATAATGAATAGGGATGGTGTTTTTGTAACTGATGAAATGGATGTGAGGGGGTAGGGAAACGCCAACATTTTGAAAATCTGTATAATATTGGCAGTAATGATAAGGTGATAATGACTGTGTGTGGGTTTGATGGTACAAGAAGAAAGTTATTTTGGGGATGAGGTTATTAGCAAAGAGGAGGAAATTGTGGAGTGAGAAAGTTGAACAATGGTAAATCTACAGGTATAGATGAGGAAATTACTGGTGAAATGATCAAGAACGGAGGCAAGATGGTGATTGATTGGATCTTGAAGTTGTGTAATAAAGCGTTTATGGAGGTATAGTTCCGAGGGATTGGAGGAGAGCAGTAATAGTACCTTTAGTTAAGGGAAAGGGGAGATATAAAGGGAACTATAGGAATTATAGGGTATTTTAGTTTATTGAGTGTTGTGGGAAGATATATGCTGGTGATTTTGGTCGAAAGAGTGCGTCGAGTGACTGAAGGACTGATTGGTGAAGAACAAGGTGCGTTTAGGAGTAGTAGAGGATGTGTGGATCAAATCTTTACATTGAAGCAAATGATAGAGAAAATGAGAGAGGAAGAATAAATTGTATTTAGGTTTTATGGATTTGCAACAGGGGTATGATAGGGTTAATAGGGAAGCTCTATGGCAGGTGTTAGTGATATATAGTGTTGGTGGTAGGCTTCTGAATGGAATCAAAAGTATGTATGACGATAGTGAGGCGTGTTTAAGAATAAATGGTGTCAAAAGTGATTGGTTTAGTATTAATAGCGGAGTGAGGCAGGGTTGTGTTATGTCTCCTTGGTTATTCAATTTGTATATGGATGGGGTTATGAAAGAATTGAAGGTGGGCGTGACAGGAAATGGTGTTAGAATGATGGAGATGAGTGGAGGGTGCCCTATCTATTATATGCGGATGATTTGGTTTTGTGTGGCGAATCTGAAGAGAGTTTGAGAGGATTGGTAGAGATTTGGCAGGGTGTGTAAAAGGAGGGGTTTGAAAGTAAACGTAGATAAGAGTAAGGTTATGGTTGTGAGTGAGGACAGTTCTCAGTGTGAAGTTATGTTAGATGGTGAGCAGCTGGAACAAGTGTCTGAGTTTAAATATTTAGGGTATATGTTGGATGAGAAGGGAACGGATGATGCAGAGTTTAGTAGGAAAAGTTGTGAATGGCAGGAAGGTGGCTGGTGCAATTAA
>JABUQX010144265.1:0-17587 GCA_015478945.1 Trachelipus rathkii
CGATGTACTTCGTTCAGTTGCGTTTGGGTGTTTAACCGTTTTCGCATTTATCGTGACGCTTTTTCGCGTTTTCGTGCGCCGCTTCAGTTCTCCTCTTCGTCTTCCGGTGACTTCTTTTCACAGTCTTCTCCCCCTTCTACAGCCGACCCGCTTGCTTTTCTTACCCGCTTGAGGCGCTAGCTTCGTCGTGGAGACCAACCCCTTCTCGTCCACACAAGGTGCATTCATATATCCCTAAGGACCTTGGCTTCATACTCATGTCTTTGTTCGACGCAAGCACCGCACCGCTCTCCAACCTAAGTACGCCGGACCTTTTCCAGTGATACTTAGGGAAGGAGAAATTCTTCACGATCAAACTCCCTTCGCTCACAGAGGTCGTTTATCGATCGTCTTAAGCCTGCTTTCTTCAAGGCGAATCCTCTTCCTGTTCTCGACCCTGACGCTTTACCTTTTTTTTCGATTTCTCCTCCTACTTCAACTCGTTCTTTTAACGTTCCTATCTCTCCTCCTGCATCTCTTCCTCCTTCTTCTCCTCCTCCTCCTCCTCTCCCTTTTCCTGATCCTCTTCCTTATCCTCCTCCCCCTCCTTCTCCTCAGCCAACAGCACCAATACGACCGGCTCAGACTCCACCCGCACGGTCATCGTCATCCTTGCCTCCCTCCACTCCGGCCAGGATTCTTTACATCAACTCACACTCAGGCTTCTACTCTTACACGACACACATGCAGATGTTCCGACTCGCCCGATCCAGCGCTCACACACAATCTGAAAATCCTGTCCAGACTCCATCCCAAGCTCCTACTGGACTATCGAGCAGAGGTAGGCATATTCGATGGCCGGCGCGCTATTTGGATTAAGGTATCGTGCCTTTAGCACTGCAGGGGAGTACCTGTGGTGATGAGGTCAGGTCATTTGACCAATAACAGCGCGCAATATTAATTATTAAAATAAAATTCATCAATTTGAAAACTGTAAAAAATTATCGGAAATGGCAACACTACGCATCGTTACCTCAAACGCCATTTTTCTTTACGCTAAACGTATTTTACATAGCGCTCTGCATTTTCTCGCTTAACAATTGTAATTAAAGCCGTGTTTTTGACTTTTATGACGTGGTAAGTGCCATTAGTGAGAATTATAAAATTATTTTGAATATTATGTAAATATTATCGTTATTAATTAGGCCCACTAGGAAGGCCCATGAGTGAAGTGAATATATCGTGTCAATTTTTATATTATATTTTACCATCCATATTAGCTAGTTTATTCTCACGGTAGCAGGCCTTGGATCAGGCATAAACCAAGGCCTATTTCTTTCTCAGGGGCTTTCCTAGTAACTAACCTACGCCCAAATTTCCTTTTGTATATAACCCTTCTAAATTTAAGTAGGCCAATGTAGGCCCTAATTGTTTTTGTTAAAGTAAAATTTTATTTATTTATTTATTTATTACTATCATTATTTATATATCATTATATTCTGTATTAGTATATTATTTATTATTTTTATTATTTCCCTAGAATTTTGGGGTTCCTCTTGTTATTATATTTACATCAATTATACTCTTGAAGTTGGCTCACATATGTTTATAATATCCTTATTGTGGAAGTTCCAAACTGCAAAACAGACTTTCAACAATATATATGTACATGACAACCATACGGCACCGCTCGTGCGCATTTAATGCGAGCGGTCTGTCATGCATTTAGGAAACCTGCTATGCATCTACCCTTAGTTTAAATAAAACATGTAAGTAAAAATATACTTAATTATCCGAAAATATTTCATTTCTGAAAAATATTTTATATAAATGAAGCCGGTCAGTTTTTTTTTTTTTTTTTTTTTTTTTTTTATATTTACGTTTTCGACCAAAATATATTTATATATGGGTTTTCATGACAAATGTGACAATGTCCATATATGAACAAAATTGTTTTCTTTAGAGGCACTTTATAATTGCAGCATCTAATTCTCTTTAAATTAAGTCTTGTAAATTTAATAAATTAAATTTAACTGACATTTTAACAAATAATTAATTAATATTCCACGCACACGTACACCCATTTTGAATTTAGACTTTCCAGATTTTTTAGCCTTAGGCTTTCTGCAATAGAGGTAAACTTTGCATATAGCAAAATGATCGTACATTAATTTTAATATTTTTTCAAAAATAATAATTTGGATAACTTACATAATCACTATTTAATTCATTGTTTTTTTTTATTATTATTATTATTATTTTTAAGACGTATTTTCATTTCTTTTTCTTTTCAATTTTAAATTGTTTAAATTTTTGACAAATAATTTCCATAATTTTTTATACGCGTTAAAAATTACAACCGAACATAATTTTTTTCTCTAGCTCGCATTTTCGTTATATTTTTTGCTCCTGAAATGATCTTTTTTCCGTTTTTTAAAAAAATTATTTAAAATATTTGGAACTTTTAAATCATGTTCGTTCCCACTTAAATTTGTTGTTAGTATCATATACTAGCAAAGAAAGAAAAAAAACTGACGGAGGCGTAAAACATAACAGGTCCAAGGCGAGACAAATAGCAAAAGTAGTACGTGCCCAAATATTAATGAAAGTTTTAAAGCGTTAACCCATTAATGCCCACTGTGTCTATTTAGACACCAAAAACATGACGTCATAAAATTTAAAAAAATAGCATATATTTTTATGTTTTTCGTAGTTGGTAAGCATGGTCATTCTAAGGAATAGTTCTTCTAGCGATATATGGCAAAATTTTCCTCAAATTGTTTTATACTTCATTTTTACATAGGGTAATTTCGATAGTAAAATTTTTGATGAAGGTGAGTGTTGACAAAGGTCGACTTGTAAGTGTTTTTTGGGAGTGTTATATGTTTGGCTGTGATTTATTATTTTTTATTTATTTATTAGTGATGTTACTGTGAGCTGAAATTGTGAAAACGAATATTTCATTAGTTGAATAAATATTATAGGGTGTTATTTTACCGCGTGTCTATTTAGACACAGTGGGAAGTAGCGTTAACGAAAATTTGAAATTTTTTTGTATTGTGACTCAGAAAATTTTGATTTCATCTTTACTTGCTATTGTAGGTGAAATATATCCCTAATATATATATATATAATATAGCATATATATATATATATATATATATATATATATATATATATATATATATAAATATATATATATATGTATATAATAATATATATATATATATATATATATATATATATATATATATATAATTTATATATATATATATATATATATATATAACTCTTATATATATATATATAATAATATATATAATAACTTTTTAACAACAACATAAGGATCAGTATATATGTATGCTATATATATATAACCAACCATATCTCTTATAGTATATATATATATGTACATATATATATATATATATATATTCTTATAATATATATATATGCATATATATCTTATATCTTAATATATACCATATATATATATACCCTCCCATATACCATATATATGTATATATATACTTATATATAATAAAGAATATATATATATATAACCTTATATATACTCTCACCATATATATATATATATATATATATATATATATATACTATATATATATATATATATAAGGAATATATATATATCTTATAACCTTATATATATATACCATATACTTATATATATATATATATATATATATATAATTTTCAACAAAAATATGGCCTCTCAAAAACGTGACCCATTTTACGAGATTCAGGGAGAGTAACTAATATATTAGAAAATGACGAAAGGGAAGCCGAAATTGTTAGTTCACTGAGATTGATGCAGCAGATCCTGTTGAAATTGTTGTTCTCAATCCACCTCAGGATGGTGGGAACTTTGATAGAGATGATGCCAAAGGTGATGCAGAGGAATTCACCAAAAATGTTAGGGACATTGGAAAGGGAGTTTTATCTCAAACAGCAGAGCTAAGAGCAATAAGAAAAGGACTTTCGATAGATATTCAAGTAGAAGGGTAAAATTACGAAACAACGTAACTAGCCATATCAAAAAAGCAATGCGTAACTTTCAAGTAAAGGTAAAAAAAAATTGTTTGGGAAATGGTCTGCAAAATCTCCAAAAAAAATCATCCAAGAAATATGACTACATTGAAGACCAAACCTGCAATTCTAGAGAGCAAAGATTTCAAAGGAAAACCAGTCAACTTCCTTTTCAAGATATGTTTTACGGAGAACTTATGGATCATATATACGAATCTGTAAATGTATTCCAGAGCTTTTACAAAACATTACACTTTCTGTCGATGACTTGTACGTTTATTTCGTAATTCATTTGATGGCTTGAATTACTCTTGTTCGATGGAACAACAGTCGAATAACCATGTTTACAAACTCAAATGAAAGAGACATCTTTGAAATTGTTACCTGCAAACGTTGGAGCAGAGGAGAGAGGAAACAAGCAGTTATTCCTCAACCAAATATCGTAAAACTGTATAAAAAAAACAAGGATGGAGTGGATCTGTTCGACAAAATGGGAGCAATGAACCGAATTAGAATACGATCACAAAAATGGTATTGACCTTACTTCCGCTTTTGCCTAAATGGCAGTGTTGCTAATTTGTGGATGCTATACCGTAATATTGAAAACACTTCGCTTCTTGAATTTACTAGACAAATAGTAATCTCCCTTTTATCTGCTCCTGACATATCGACAACTTGAGGCGTAAAACCAAGCACTAAAACACAAGTACTGAATGCCATTCAATTTCACCGAAAAGATCATCTAATGGACAGAATAGACAAGCGTAGGAGATTTGCATTTTGTAGAATAACTGTCCAATTTCCTTGCACACAATGCATTGTAAGTCTTCATGCAATTGCTTGTTTTGTTAAATATCATATAAATTAAATTTAGTCATATATATATATATATATATATATATATAAATATATATGAAAAATATACATATATATATATATATATATATATATATATATATATATATATATATATATATATATATATATATATATATATATATATATATATATATATATATAAATAAAACTTTCCCAAAAAGTATCATTATCCCTAAATTTTCAATTTTTTGCAAACGTTAATGCCCACGGTGTCTAAAAAGACACGGCCAAAAAATCTATGAAAGAGACGGAATTTTTTTAAAATTCTTGGATATTGATATTTCTAGGACTAAAATAGACTATATATTTAAATTTAAAAAAAAATTTAAACTTTTTTAATTTCGTGAGGTACACCTGAAATTTCTTTCCAAAACAGTTAATGAGGGCACACTGAAACCCTCGAATAATTATTAAAATATCCTTACCTTGTAACAAAGAAAATTCAAACTGAGGACTTGACTGCTGAAAAATGTTATAGAGAGTGAAAGTATATAATTTTATTTATTTATTTTTTTTTGTTTGATGTACAGGGACCACCTCAGAATACGCGAAATGCGGCTATACCGTGTCAGCAAACCAACATCAGGGGAAGTACCGAGCAAAACAACAACAACATTGCGCTGAAAGGGTTAAATCCTATAGAGGATGTTTAAATCACAAAGGAAGGCAAAAATGCTGTCACTTCAAAAGTGAGAGGATACGTGCAAGGTGATGCTGGACAGGAACAGTATGCAAACCAGAGAAGAACGTACGTCTGAGTGCCGGGAGAGCATCGCAACCCACAAATACATGAAAGATTGAAAGGCGTCATGAGAAAACCATGGTTTGAAAACCTGACTTGCGACTGGGACACATTCCTGCTTTCTATTTTTATATAACCATTCGTCGCGGTTCCCTTTCTTGCATGGCAGTAATGTTGGACGGAGGATAATCGTGGCGCCAAGCTATGTTGGTCGCTGCATATTTAGCTTCCCTGTCGGCTCGCTCGTTCCCCGGAACACCCACATGGGAAGGGACCCAACATGCAATAGTTTTCCTCTGCACATGCAACGAGCAGAGAAGTCTCTGGTTGGTAGAGACCAAGGGGTTTCTCGAAGACCGGTCAAGTAACGTTTGAAGGGTGCTTCTGGAATCTGAGAATAGTGTGCAATTACTCACTGATGGGAAGCTGCTTATCCTGTGAACTGCCATAGCCACCCCAACCAGTTCGGCAGAAAACATTGACGAATAAGGTAGCAGTGTGAGATACGGAAAAGTCGAGAAAAACAGCCGAAGCTCCCACTCCCACATCAGTTTCGGAGCCGTCAGTGTAGACAAAGACCGAGTCCGTGTGAAAAGAATCCCTCAACGTTGCTGGGTGTGCATCATTTTTTGTTAATGATTGTATCCCGAAGCAGACAACGGAGGTGAAGAAACCCCATGTTGCAGAGGAAGTATTAAATGCATACTGCATGACTGCTCGTTGGGGTAGGTCGAGGAAACGGAATATGGAATTTACAATCCCAGCAAACGGCCAGTAAGAAGGATTGTGGGGAACGTGTTCAATTACGGAGGACAATACCGAGGAAATAGGAACCTGAATACGGAGGAACGAGCACGAGAGTTGTTCTCTCCGCAGGGACAAGGACATCGCCCCCGACTCCACCTCCAGGCCCAAGATCGAAATGCTCCTGTCGCTATTCTCAGGCCTTGTTCTGAACTGGGTCAAGAGGACGGAGGTACGAGTGGAAGGTCTGCCCATAACTGGCACAACTATAGTCCAGTTTGGCCCGTACCAGCATGATGTAAAGATTGCGTATGCTCTTTCTGTCAGCACCGCACGTCTTAGAGGTGAGGTGTGGTAAGAGATCCAGCAAACGACGGCAGCTATTTCTGAGATGATTACGTACGTATGGTACGGAGGAGGTACGTAAGGCGCTCATCAAGCAACAAACCCAAGAATCTCACCGTAGACTCCAAACAGATGGGGGAATCATAGAGGGTTAAAGAAGGAAGCGAACGTACCCGACCACAAAGTCGTGGATTTTTTCTAAACAGCATGGCCTTTGTTTTTCATGTAGAGAAAGTGAAACCCCCTTCAATGGCCATTTGAAGCTGAAGCTCCATACAGGGAACCTTTGTTCCAGTGACAAAGTGCAAGATCGTCGACATAGATGGAGCAGCGGACTGAGTGTGGTATGGTATCCATTACTCTGTTGAAGCCTAATGCGAAAAGCATGACACTTAACACACTGCTCTGCGGCATACCCTCATCCATGACAAAACGTCGCGACAGTGCGGGGCCACAACGAACTCGAAACGAATGATCTGACATCAGTGCCTGAAGGAAAAGGGGGAGTTGCCCCTGAGACCCAAAGTGAAGGTTTGGCAAAACCTCCGTCCTCCACGTTCTATCATATGCCTTTTCAAGATTAAAGAAAATGGCGAGAGTAATTTTATTAGAAGCAAATGCTGCACGTATGTCGCGATCCAAAATGAGGAGAGGTTATTAAGTTGAGTTATGATAACGAAAACCAAACTGATGGTCAGAAAAAGCAAGGAGCCGCTCGAGCGTGGGAACAAGACGAGAGGCCACCATTATCTCCATCAGCTTGCATGTGTCGCAGGTCAATGATTACTTGTAGAAGTTGGGTCCTTAATAGGTTTCGGTATGGGAAAAATATATGCCATCAACCAGACAGGAGAGAACACATCCTCCACCCAGATTCTATTAAACAGACTCAGGAATGCCGAGACTGACAGATGAACTTGTCGTAGCATCGAAAAAGGAAATGCCATTAGGGCCAGGTGCTCTATAATTGCAAAGTTTTAGGGTCTCCCGAAATTCAGATCTGGTAAATACTTTATTGTAATCAGGGTGCTCCCCAGGAGGAACCGAAAAGTCTGGGGTCCGCACTCCTATGCGGTCAGAGCGAAGCGATTCACGATATCGGGACTCGCTGGAGCAGGAAGCAGAGTGAAAGCCCAGCTCATCAGCAGCCATTCCCGGAGCAGATATGATATCGGAGGTCTGTGGGCCATATTTGGGAGTATGACGTTTTCTGGAAATCCTACGCATAACCTTAAACACAGATGATAAAGGTGTAGAAGAATTAACAATGGACGCATAGTTCGGGAAATATCGCTTCCTTGTTCGTCTGTTGATACACTTCGATCGAACAGCTGCAGCTTTAAATATAATCAAGTTGAAAGGAGTGAGTGGGGGTTAGCTTGTGCAACTTATAGAGTCTCCGCTTGTTTTGAGTAGCCTAAGCATGTTCTCGGATCCACCGAGGAGTCGTAGATTTACGGTCACCAAAGAAACGGGGAATATGGTCCACTGCCGCCTTGAGGATCGTATCCCGAATCGCGGTGAAGGTTTCCTCCGGAGATGGAAGTATCTAATTAATATATTAAAAATTAAAGGTTTGATTTTGGCAAATGACAAAAATTCCGTGAAAGAATGGAAAAAAGGAAAGAATGTTAACTAAAAACAAAATATTTTTTCGGCCATCTTTGTTGATCCATAGTTCAGCGTCTTCTTCAAACTGAAGATGTGATGTTAAAAACTAAGAATGCTCTTTGTGAACTAAGACTTAAAATGGATGATCAAGACTTAAAATGGATGATCAAGAAACCCAAGTCGGAGTCAGATAGTTCATCAGTTTCAGGAATTCTTTCCTGTGGCTTCTTGTCAGGTGAAGATGAAGAAGCCAATGTTGATAGGCAATGGGTCCAACTGGAGCACGCAGAAGAGCGATTAAAATATGACAGTCGTTCAATAAAAGCTCTTCAACCCAAAAATCATATGGAAAAATATAACGCAGAATTATATAAGGAATTAGATGTCATAATGAAAATAGAATATAAATCAATGTTAACATTTACTGACGCAACCAAGCCCTCATTATCCGAAAATTTTGCAAGATGGATGCTTACACAGTTACAGTTTTGCCTCACACTCGAGTGAGTGTTGAACGGTTATTTTCGGATTTTAAAATAATAAAATAGAATTTTAAGACCATCGCTAAAGTAGGATTTGTTTGAAGCAGTTTTATTTTTAAGAAACAACAATAAATAAAATTATATTACATATATTGATGTAATTCAAAGAGGAATTATTTTAAAAGTTAGGAAAATAAATAATTTATTTTATTTAAAAAAAAAAATAATTCAGTAAAATATTTTCTAAATTTTAAATAGGAAGTCAAAATAAAAGTGTCACTAACGACCAATCTTATTTATAATAAAATAAACATTTTATAACTCTTAAGAGAATTAATGATATGTGAAAATGGAGATGAAATTTTAATTATAACTAATTTACCAGAGCTGGTAAATTTTAAAATGATGGAGCAGGAGACATTAATTTCGAAATGGTCGAGTCGGAGCCGGAGCCGGAGCCGGAGCCGGAGCCGGAGCCGGAGCCGGAGCCGGAGCTACACAGCCCTGTATAACATACAAGCTCTTTTGACCTCTTCTACTCTTTTCCATTTTCACTTTACTAATCACTAATTGTACTTTAATTTCATAAGTACGATTGCGGCGCCATTTTCGCTCTTCATTAACTGTTGTTGTTACTCGTAATACATTTCCGTGCTGATTAAATATATGGTCTTTTAATTGGGATTTCCGATTACATTCATAGCTGCACTCAGAACATTTAAATAACTTTATTTTTTTTTTATTTATTTATTTTTTTTTTTAAACTCCTTTATTAAGGGTATATATATTTTCCTTTATGGGGTTGTTCTGGATTAAATTTCAATCCTAAGAACAACCCTCATAATTTCCCTTTCTTTGGTGTCTCATCTATATCCCAGCACAGTTCTTAGTGGGCTTACACTCTTCTTAATTACCGTCATACTCAGCTCCAGTGTGGATACCTTTACCGGGAGTCTCTCGAGATGTTTTTCAAGGCTCTTTTTTATTGTTCCCGTAGCTCCCACAATCACTGGAACTATTTCAATTCTATATTCCACAATCTCCTTAGTTCGTACTTTAGCCTTTGGTATTTGAGTTCTTTTTCCCTTTCGTAGGCCGAGACGCCTCCATCCCACGGGACTCCGACCTCTACGATCCAGAATTTGTTCTCAGTTTTATTATGGATGACTATATCTGGTTTGTTATGAGTGACTTGTGTGTCGGTTGGTATATTGTAATCGTATAATATTAAGACTCTGTTGTTCTCTTCCATATTGTATGGGTTATGTTCCCAGTGGTTAACTGTATTTACTTCTATTTCAAATTTTCTGCATAGTCTATAATGGATCAGTCTGCATATGTTGTTGTGTCTTTCTGTGTATGAGCCCGTCTGCAGCAAAACCCCACACCCAGATAATATGTGACATACTGATTCCGACCATCCAATGCACATTCTGCATTTGTCCGATATATTTTGCCCTTCTATGTGCTTTTTGAACCAGTTGGTCCTGAGGGCTTGATCTTGGGCTGCTAGGATGGTTCTTTCGTCTTCACTTTTTAGCCATCCTTTTACCATCACATTTGATTTGTAAGTGTCAATGAAGGCTTCATCCAGTATGTTTTTATGATGTTTCGCAAATGTGTGATTTTTCCATTGTTCTAGGTTTGCTTCTTCTCTCTTCTCTTTGTATGTCATCTTAGCATTCTTTATTTCTCTCTCCAAACTTTCATTGTTTCTGACTTCTCCATCAAATCTCACATCTCTTAGATAATCATTCATTTTTTTTATAATTGATGTTGATGAAGGTTTCAAGCTTTCATGTTCATGCACCCATCCAATGAATCTTCCATCATTGCCCTTCAAATATTTCCCAATTCCTATTATTTCAGATTTGTATATTATATCTATTGTGGGTACTCCCATTCCTCCTTTTTTTCTGGATACATGTATCCGTGGTACACATTGGTTTTTATAGGTCATCTTATGTGCGTGCAGCATTTTCCTGGTCATAACATCCAGCTTGTTTAAGTCTTCCTGCATCCAGTCGATGATCCCAAAACCATATGAGAGTACCGGGATCGCCAAGGTGTTAATGGCTTGCATCTTGTTTCTGGGGTTCAATTCCGATTTTAAGATTAATTTTAATCTTCTCCTATATTCCTTTTTTATTTTTCCCTTCATTATGTTGTTTTCTATTTTTCTGACTCTTCTATTCCGAGATATTTATACGTGCGTTCTTGTTCTAACTCTTTAATTATATCTCCTTCAATTTCTATGTTCTCACTTTCTGTTCTTCTGCCTTTCTTAGTAGCAAAAACGCACATTTATCTAGCCCAAATTCCATGCATATGTCATTAGAAAACCTTTTTACGATTTCTATTTGTTTAATAGTTTCTCCTCTATTTGAGGAGTAGAGTTTCAAGTCGTCCATATAAAATAGGTGGGAAATTATTTTGGGTTTCTTCTTTCTCGAATTTATACGATATCCATTCCGCAAACCATTAATTAAAGCACTCAGAGGATTTATGGCAAGCACAAATATTAAGGGAGAGATGGAGTCTCCCTGGAATATTCCTCGCTTAATTTTTACTTCTTCTATTACCAAATTTCCTTCTTCATAATGGAGATTTATATTAACTTTCCAAATCTTCATTGCAGTTTCTATAAAACCTTATAATTTAAGGGCTAATTTTATATATATTTAAAACAACTTCTCTGATCCAATTGTGAGGGACACTATCGTAAGCCTTTTTATAGTCTATCCATACCATACTTAGGTTTTCCTGGGCCCTCCTCGAATTTTCTGTAATCATTTTGTTGATGATTTAGTTCCATAACTATTTTTGCAACATCCTTTTTGTTCTTCGCTTATGATGTTATTGTTATCCAAATGTTCTTGGATCCTTTTTGCCAACACTCCCGTAAATACCTTATATAAGGTTGGCAGACACGTGATGGGTCTATACTTTTCTGGTCTCTGGGTTTCTTCGCTTTTTGGGATCAGCACAGTTTCTCCAGTTGTTAACCACACAGAGGAATTTCTTCTCTTCCATTTATAATTCTATTATATCATGCGGTGAGCGGTTTCAATAGTGTTCTTATTTTTCTTAAGCCATACATTTTGAACTCTATCTGGTCCAGGTGTTTTCCAGTTGCTACTTTTTTTAATTACATCTTCAATCTCTTTTTTTGTAATTGCAACATGTTCCATTTGTTCGATATTAATTGTTTCTTGGCTATTCTTTATTTGCTCTAGCCATTCTGCTTGATTATTAAACATTCTTTCATCTTCATAAATTCCTTTCCAGAATCTATCCACTTCCTCTTTGGGAGGAGGGTTTGACACTTTTATGGAATCATTTCGTAGTTCTCTATAGAACCTTCCCTGATCCTCTTTAAACATTTGATTTTGTTTTTTTCTCTTTATCTCTCTTATCATACCTTTTAATCTTATTAGCCTTTGCTATTATTAACATCTTTCTACTTGCAATGGCCTGAGTTACTTGGTTACTCTGTACTGTGTTTTCTCTCCTTAGTATATTTTTGACTCTTCTTATAGTTTGTTCTGATGTTATCACACCACGTCGGTAAGAATCTACTATCGATACCTCTTGTCTTAGTTTACTTACTTCCTGTTGTAGTCTATATTTCCACGGTGGTATCTTTTCTTTGTTCTTCCTTTTTTCTCCTGCTTTCTTGGTTTTGAATACTTTAGCTTTCATACAGTCCGCTACTGCCCTGGCAACTGCATAATATAATCTATTAATCTCAGTCAAACTACAATTGGCTGGGATAATTCTTGGTAGTACTTTATCTGCTATCCTAGTATATTTCTCCATTTGGAACCAGTTTCCGATTTTTTTTATTTTGCATCTGCCCTGTATTCCCTTTATGAGGTCTTCATCTCTGTATTTTGCTATTTTTATCGACATTTCCTCCTTTGAGCAAGATTCTTCGTTTCCTGTTTGGACATTCATTATTTCATTCATCAGTTCCCTTTCTCTGTCTGGTTCCAGCTCTTCTGTTGTATTATCCGTTATATTTTCCACCTCTTCTGCATCCGAATTTTCTGGATCGGTTTCCATTTCATTCTCCTCATTTCCCTCTTTTACTTCCAAAATGTCACTACCAACTATTTCCTCTTCTATTATTGCTGTTTGGTCCTTGTCAAGATTTTCTTTTTGATACAGGTCCTTTATATCAATCAATATTTCCATTTCTTTCTCTTTATCCATTTGTGTTACAGTCTCTTGTTTGTTTTTATTTGCTCTCTCCTGTTTCTTTGTTTGTTTTGTTTTCTTTTCTTTTACCACTGCGCACTCTTTGGTTCGATTTTCTTTTATATTTTCTACTAATTCTAAAGTCATTTCCATTTTATTCTCAACTATGTTTTGTGCTTTCATTTTTATTTCTTCAAGGTCTTCCTTTGTTGGTAATGTAGATTTCATTTTTCTTTTCGTTCTTTAACAAAATTAAGAATACACTGTTTTTGCTTAATCATAGCTTTCCTGTCCACATTTTTAAATTTTTCTCTAAATCTATATTCCATAAAATCATTTGCATTGAACTCCTTTTTTTCAATTACATATTTCCACAGTTCACTCTTATTTGTCTTTGTTGGTATGAGTTCTCCGATATAATAGCTTTCCATCAAGTACAGATTTCGGGATAGTGTCCATTCATCTTTCTAGTGCTCAATATCGTCTCCCTCATCATTTTTATTCAAGAAGGTTTCCTTAGCCATGCTCTTCAGCACTCCTCCTCTATCTGCTTTATTTGTTCTTTGGTTATGTTGTTTTTTCCTATCCTGATGTTTGTGTAGCACTGCTGCTGAATCTCATATCTGGTGTATTTTCTATCTTCTCCCCATCTATTTTTTTCTCTTTAACATCATTTGTTTCGCTCTTTCACTCGTTCCTTTCCTTGGGAATATTTCATGTCTAGCGTAAGTGAGACACCAAAAAATTTCTTTCTTCTCCCCCTCCGACCACATACTCCTAATTGCACCCCTACAATTGTAAGAGGCTTTCTTTTTTTTTCTGTGGTTGGTTATCTGGGTTGGGAGGATCCAAAGGTTCCTCTAACAATCCAGCAGGGGAGGTTGAAGTTCCGGTGGGCTGAACTTCGGGGTTATCTAAACCCATTGCTTCAGTTTGGAGAGATTGTTTGCTGCGCTCCAAAGAGCTCCGTCTCCCCTCACCTCTCTTCCGTAATGAGTAGGGGCCGGGACCAGGGCTTACGATTCCCTGGCAGTGTTTTTCTTTTTTGTTTCTTCTCATGGTTTTAATCCAGTTTTTGCAGTTTGTTCGCTCCACGACATGTAGGCCCCCATACCGTCTTCCCAACCTTTTAGAATTGGAAAAACCGCACCGAGGCCGGCCCATCGCGATCTCCACCAGCAGGTCAACATACTCCCAACTGAGTATTTCGATGAACAAGCATGTGTTTTTTTAAGTTTCCTTTATCATTACATTCATAGCTGCACTCTGAACATTTAAATAACTTTTTTTTTTTTTTATTAAACACCTCTTTTGAGGGTACTCTCGGTGCTACACCATCATCCCAAACCTTGGGTTAAGGGCATAGCACACCACACACTCAACTCCCAAGACTAGCCTTATTGTTACTAGGCTTCCACTCCTAGTGCTTCATAGCTATCTCCTCGGTTCCAATTTTAGCAAGGATCTTTTCTAGATAGGTTACTAGGTTTTTACCGCTCCAAGGGACCCCATTATCACAGGCACCACCTCCACCTCCTCCATCTCCTACATCCTTCTGATGGCATATCATAATCTTTGGTATTTAATTTCTTTCTCCCTTTCGTAGAGGGCCACCTTTTCATCGTATGGGACACCTACCTCTATTAGTTGACATGTTCTTGTTGTTTTATTAACTAATACAATATCCGGTCTATTGTTCATTGTACTAGGGATGCCCGATATCTAAAAAATATCGATAAAATCAATATATCGATATTTTAAAAAGACTGTTATTCGATATATCGATATATTATAATTTGATATATTATATTCAATATATATATATATATATATATATATATATATATATATATATATATATATATATATATATATATATATATATATATATATATAACTATAACTATATATATAATATATAACCTATTCTATATAGATATATATATATATATCAATATATATATATATATATATATATATATATATATATATATATCCTCCAGATTAGGCGACGCACATAGTTAAAAAACAACTATAGCTACACAAAAATTTAATACATTTTTGGAATCAGGGGCAAAATTTTAGTTATGAAAAGTACAAAATAAATTAAAACTAACAAAATAAAATAAATAACAAAGTTTTAGGTATGGACGATGTTTTTATTTTACAACGGTAGAAATGATGTAAACAGATTTATTTACATTCTTAAACAATGAGAAGTTGTTAGGTATTTTACAGTATTACTGTTTAATACTAACCTATATATATATATATATATATATATATATATATATATATATATATATATATATATATATATATATATATATATATATATATATATATATAATAATATATATATATATATATATATATCAACGGAAGCTGGGCGTTGCGCCACCAAGTTGCGCCTATGCGCCTATGCGCCCTATGGCGCACTATCATTCGTAGGCGCAAGGCGCATAGGCGCAACAATTTTTAAAAATTCGGATAAGCAAAGGCGCACAGCCAATTCTGTGCGCCTATAGCCGCGCTATAAACAGTGGCAGAGCATTTTTACCCTTAAAAGTTAGAACTTAGAAGCTTGGCAAACTTGTATCATTCTAAAAACCAGTAATAAAAAGATATATATATATATATATATATATATATATATATATATATATATATATATATATATATGCTATGTAACTTATAATAACGCCATATATAACATATATATCTTTATAATAACGCAACGCCAGCCTAGCTGCTGCTGCTGTATATGCCCAGTAGCAGCAGCCAGCGCCTGCTAACTGCTGCTGCCTAGCATATACCTATAACTGGTTCAGTAGTTCTTAACTACAAATAAATTGGCAACTATGGATCTGAAAATTTTCAACTTCTGCGCTCGAGCTGAACCTCCTGGGGGGAAAACATGGACCACAGGGGACATGGAGGAGGAAAAGGACGTGTAAATATTAGTTTACGGTGTTTTAGTTACAAAAAAAATTAATAAATGTGTTTTCTTCCTTATAAAAGCTGTGCTATTATCGCACTAAAGGATTTACTTTTTGCAAATAAATTTATCAAGACATCCGCACCCCAGCCGTCGAAGTCGTAGGCGCAAAGGCGCATAGGCGCATAGGCGCTAGACGCATTGATTCCGGACCCAAATATAGGCGCATAGGCGCTAAGCGCACTAGGTCCGGCGGCATGGGCGCATAGGCGCAGGCGCACTCAAAAAATTATAGGCGCGCCCAGCTCTGATTATATATATATATATATATATATATATATATATATATAATAACTCTCTATATATATATATATATATATATATATATATATATATATATATATATGTATATGTAGATAAAAAATTTATCCGATCTCCCGTTCCGTGTGGCCGTTAAGTAACTTTGTCCATATATATATATATATATATATCTATATATATAATATATATATATATATATATATATATATATATATATATATATATATAATGTATGTAATATATAATAATATAATAATATACAATATGTAGCCAGCCAATACAGCCATGTGTACCAGCATAGCCAACCAGCCATATATGGAGAGGAGGAGGGAGGAGGAGCCAGGCGCATTTATAAATGAAACGAACGTAATGTACGGAAGAGAAAAGTGGTAGAAATGGAAAAAGATCTTCCTCTTCAGATCTTCTAACTTTTAAGTTTCCAACTCCAAGAGCTTGAAGACTGAAGTTGTGTTAGAAAGCGTTGATGTTGGATCTTGAGGAACTGGGGGTGTTTTTGACTTTGTGGACAGTGAATAAGGGTATAAGAAAATCGCGTTTCAATAGAAAATTAAACAATAATCATAAAAATCTTTTTTTCGTATTAAAATGAAAAATAATTATTAAGTATTAATGAAGCTGAGGAATCTTCAAAATGATTTCTTATTTAAGGGGAGACTTCATATAAATACAAATTCTAAACAACGAAATTAATTTAAATTGAAGTAATAGAACCCAAACTGATACTTGGATGACTCTGGAAGTCTGGATCTTAAGAAAATCTATTAAAGCCTTTTCGATTTTGCATTTCTGCTTAGGAAACGTAAGAAATGCTAAAGTTTGCGTTCGATTGTCAATTTAAGCACAAATTTGAGGAAAATGCTCACCAAACGTAAGGAATTTCTAAATTCTGTAAAGCCGTTTTCGTTTTTCCATTACCGAATTTAAGGAAAATGCTTACGAAAAATATGTAAACAAACAAGATGGCGTCGTAGTAGGTCGTTTGATTTCATGAGTTTCATTAATGAATTAGCTTTAAATCTAATTTCTTCAAATCTGATAAACTCCATCACAATAGTTGATCAGTTATTAGTACACCCATTTCATTTATTTTTATTTCTATTTATTCCAAAACCACGTGCTCCATCACAACAGCTGATTCGAATATGTGAAACAAACGTTCGATTATGCCCGAAATTCGTGCTAAAACTGGATTAGCATTTTCTTATCGGGGGTAGCACAAATCTGCAAATCGAAAACGGCTTTTAATTTTTAGTAATAAAAATTAAATAATATTTA
>JABUQX010144267.1:0-10395 GCA_015478945.1 Trachelipus rathkii
CGGTATTACTTCGTTCAGTTCCGAATTGGGTGTTTGTCGTTTTCGCATTTATCATTGAGCAGCACAAACATTTTCATTGCGCCACTTCATATATATATATATATATATATATATATATATATATATATATATATATATATATATATATATATATATATATATATATATATATATATATATATATACTATATATATATATATATATATATATATATATATATATATATATATATATATATATATATATATATATATATATATATAAATAATATTTTTATATATATATATATATATATATATATATATATATATAACATAACTAACTCTTCGCTATGCTATATATATTTATATATATATATATATATATATATCTTAAATATATATATATATATATATATATATATATATATATATATATATATATATATATATATATATATATATATATATATATATATATATATATATATATATATATATATATATATAGCAACTTTATAACATATATATTTATATATGACCTGTTATGTTTACGACTCCGTCAGTTTTGATTTTTATGTTTTTTTTTTTAATATATTTCTAGTATATGATCCTAACAGTCAATTTAAGGGGTCACGGATTTCAAGCAAGAATAGGTGGGAGCAGTTTTTACGACTCCGTCAGTTTAATTTTTTTTTTTTTTTTAACTAAAGGAATACCAAGAAGTAGACCGCAAAGATGGCAGGAGTCAGGGTCTCTCGGCCTTCCGGGGAACGGCAGGGTAGGACCTATTTCCCCCTCCGGGGAGGGTCTCGGGAACCCCGCGCTCTTTGGTATTTGGGTGTCGCGGGAGTTCATCCACCCCTCCCCCTACAGGGTATGAAAACGATCCCCCCTCTGTCCCCGTCAGCTCAGGTCCCTAATTTGTTGTTATTTTATTATTAATTCTTTTTTTTACATTTTGTAATAAGATTTATACGCTGATTCCAAATATGTAATTGGTTTTTCTGTAAGTGTCGTACTTTTCGAGATATTTCATTTATGAAGAAAATAATTTTTACATTTTGTAATAAGCTTTATACACTGATTCCAAATATATAATTGTTTTCTGTAAGTTTCGTACTTTTGAGATATTTCATTTTTAAAAATTTTATTGATATAAATGTGATTTTAAATAATTATTTAAATATTTCGAACTTTTGAATCATGTCAATCACCCACTGAAATTCATTGTTAGTATCATATACTGCAATATGTTAAAAAAACTAAAAAAATCAAAACTGACGGAGTCGTAAAACATAACAGGTCATATATATATATATATATATATATATATATATATATATATATATATATATATATATATATATATATATATATATATATATATATATATATATATATATATATATATATATATATATATCTTTTTTTATTCTGTTTCTGTATATATATATATATATATGACCTGTTATGTTTACGACTCCGTCAGTTTTGATATTTTTTTTTTTTTTCATATATTTCGAGTATATGATCCTAACAATCAATTTAAGTGGTGACGGACATGATAAATATATAGAACCTGAATTTACGTTTACGACTCCGTCAGTTAAAATTTTTTTTTTTAACTAAAGAAAACCTAGGGTAAACAGCAAAGATGGCGGAGTCAGGGTCTCTCGGCCTTCCAGGGAACGACGCAGGGTAGGACTATTTCCCCCTCCAGGGAGGGTCTCCGGAACCCCCGCTCTTTGGTATTTGGGTGTCGCGGGGTTCCTCCGCCCCTCCCCTACGGGGTATGGAAAACGTCCCCCCCTCTGTCCCCCGTCGGCTCGAGCCCCCTAATATTTTTTATTTTTTATTTTTTGTTTTACATTTTTGTAATAAGCTTTATATGTTGATTCCAAATATGTAATTGGTTTTCTGTAAGTGTCATACTTTTCAAGATATTTCATATTTGATTTTTTTTTTTTTAAAATAAGCTTTATATGCTGATTCCAAATATGTAATTGTTTTTCTGTAAGTATCGTACTTTTCGAGATTATATTTTTGAATTTTTTTTTATATAAATGTGATTTTTAAAAAATTATTTAAAATATTTCTAACTTTTGAATCATGTCCGTCACCACTTAAATTCATTATTAGTATCATATACTAGCAATATGTTAAAAAAAAAAAAAAAAAAAAATACAAAAAGACATAAAAAAAAAAAGAATATATATATATATATATATATATATATATATATATATATATATATATATATATATATATATATATATATATATATATATATATATATATATATATATATATATATATATATATATATATATATATATATATATATATATATAGGACCTTTTCTGTTTTACGCTTGGGTCAGTTTTGAATTTTTTTTTTTTTTAATATATTGCTACTATATGATACCAATAATGAATTTCAGTGGTAACGGACATGATTAAAAAATATATAGGACCAGTTACGTTTTACGGATCTGTAACTTTTATTTTTTTTTTTTTTAACTAAAGGAATAACATAGGGTAAACAAAGATGGCAGCAGTCGGGGTCTCTCGGCCTTCCGGGGAACGACAGGGTAGGATTATTTCCCCCCTCCGGGGAGGGTCTCCGGAACCCCCCGCTCTTTGGTATTTGGGTGTCGCGGGGTTCTCCGCCCCCTCCCTACGGGGGTATGGAAGCTTATCCCCCTATGTTTCCCACCCATCCGGCTCAGGCCCCCTAGTGTGCCGTATAAAGCAAATTTAATAGAAAGTCTATTTATTTTAACGAGAACCAATAAAAGGTCTCTAAATGAATATTTAATCCTTAATATATAATTAATAACAATAATTTTTTTTTTTTTTACATTTCCTAGTGTGAAATTTTACCAGGATTTAAAATGTATTCCCTTTTCGCTGTAGCTATTGTAGTTTTGAGATATATTTTTTTTTTAATTTTTTTATTTTTTTTTTTTTTACATTTTCCACACTAAAATGGACCAGCATTTCAGCAATGTATTCCGTTTTACTGTAGCGTTTAGTTTTTAAGATACATATGACGGACAATCTAAACTTTTCTATTATATATATATATATATATATATATATATATATATATATATATATATATATATATATATATATATATATATATATATATATATTTATATATATATATTTCTAACAGTATATATAACTATATAACTATATATAATACTATATATATAATATATATATATATATATATATATATATATATATATATAACTAACAATATATATTAATTTTATGGCAATGCAAGTTTAACAATAACCCAAAAATATTTAAAGAGAGATTTTATTGGAAATAATCTGGAAACGCGTTTAAAAATACACATGAAGATATGTTGCTTCACATTTATTAGTTCCAGACTTCCAGCATTTACCGTGCTTCCAGTTACTTTGATCGGCAGGCATAGCCATAGGCTGAACGTAGCCTAGTTATAAAATTATTAGATGATAAAAATATCGCCTGCTGCACGGAAAGTTATAGTCGGTCGTAGTTGCACGTTGCCTATTTCTCTAGTGTGAGAGCCTATTTAGGTGGTTTCTGGGTATTTTCTTACACGAAAGTACATATTTGACAAAATCATTTACATAATAAATGCCAACAAATGAAATAAATAAAATAAGAATAGCGACAAATTGTACAATAAAAAAACAAGATGGTTGCCGTTCAGAAAACAAAATCTTAACAGAATTCAAGGTTGGTTCACAGCTACCTTGAATAAGTGAAATTTTCGCGAAGAGTTTCTCAAATCGTTCATAAATTCGAATTTCCGTTAAGGGAGGAATCTGAAGGGATCCTTGGCCAAAGGTAGAGAAAAGGGCCGTTTATAAATACGGGCCTTAGTGCAAAGCCTTAAAAATGCCTAGTAGAGGGCAATAAAAATTCTTAGTGCAGGGCCAGTTAAAAATGCTTAATACAGGGCAGCTAAAAATGCTTAGTACAGGGCAGCTAAAAATGCTTAGTGCAGGGCAGTTAAAATGCTCAGTGCAGGGCAGTTTAAAATGCTTAGTACAGGGCTGTTAAAATGCTTAGTGCAGGGCAGTAAAAATGCTTAGTGCAGGGCCGTGAAAAATGCTTAGTGTAGGGCCGTAAAAATAAATAAAAATTTAGTGAACTTGGCCAAATACATATTCTCTTTTATCGCCTAAATTTTACTTTTTCATTATTAATAAAACTTCACCAAAGAACTTAAGAAAAAATTGACATGACACAAATTTATTTTATCAGATATTAACTGATATTCAAAAAAATGTGCATTATTTCATTAAAAGTATATATAGATTTGTTTTTGAACTTCACAAGTTTCCTTTCTTTTAAATATTTTTTTTTTTTAAAATATAAAATGATGGTGCTAGATATCGTACTTTTATGACACTTTTGTACGATTAAAAAACATTGGGTATATATATATATATATATATATATATATATATATATATATATATATATATATATATATATAATATATATATATATATATATATATATATAAATTTAAATATATATATAAATATATATATATATATATATATATATATATATATATATGCTAAGCACATACAGATAACAATATATTATATATGCAATATAACTTATATATACTATATCTCACGGGTTGTCTATGTTTGACTCAAATCAATTGGTATTATTGTTGTTTTTCATATATTTTCAGTATATGATCTAACAATCAATTTAAGTGGTGACGGACATGATTCAAAAATATATAGGACCTGTTACGTTTAACGACCCGTCAGTTTTTATTTTTATTTTATTTTTACTTAAATAAACACATTTTGAGCCATAGAGGAGCGTTTAGGAAATTTTGAAAAAAAAGTTTATCTGTTATCGAAATCGAATCTAATACAATTTAAAATGATAAGAAAATATTTTATAAACTCGTAAATTAAGGTAACGGTTAACGGATGTAGGGAAAATTTTAACTCGTTAACGTTAATTCACAAATGTAACTCGTTAATAGTCCGTTACTTCTTTTCCAAATTAACGAGAGCGTTAAAAGTTAACGAAAAATTAGAGTTATTAAACAGATTTACTCTTTAACGCGTTTATGCCCACACATTTATATATATATATATATATATATATATATATATATATATATATATATATATATATATATATATATATATATATATATATATATATATATATATATATATATATATATATATATATATATATATATATATATATATATATATATATACTATATATATATATATATATATATATATATTATTTGGCAGAATCTAAATGCGTATTTAAATATATTTTTGTATTTTGAAATGTATTTGTAAATATTTCAATCTTATTGTATTTAAATGCAGTATTTAAATACTTTTATAAGTATTTAATTTTACAATTTTAACTCGTTTAAATACAATGTTTACTAGTGTGCAAAAGTTTGTTTATTTGTGTGTCTCTTTGCGTCTGTGAGTTCTCTGATTGCTTGAATGAAAGGTTTCCACGGCCGCAAAAGTGAAGGTTCTCGTGGAAGAGAAGGTTTTCTATTAACTTTGCTTAATGTTCGTACTTCTTAGCCTACTTGCTAATTTCGAATCTATAAATTTCCGTCTGAAGGATGTAGTCTGTGCCTATATAAGCATTCGCACTTCTATAACAGACTTAGATAAACTTGAAACTTTGAATCACCTCGAAGTCCTATGATACTAAATCTGTCTTCATACTACTACCATTATGCTTGTTTCTAATACTGCTCCCCTAATGGAACAGATTTTAGTTTAATTTTTTTTCAATACTTAAAAGTTTACAAGACTGAGGTACCCTCTTTAGGGGATTGCAACGTACTCAAGCTGAGTAGTTGGGGTCCCCTCATACTGATACATGTGGGGAAGAGAAAAATTTATTCGATATACTTAATGCTCTAGAACAGATTCCGCATCACCCCAACATATTCTTAGACACGTTAGACTTGTGCTTCACCAGTTATACTTCTTAGCTGGTAAATATTAGCTGGTAAATTTTTAACTATGACCACGATCTTCCAGCTCTTAAAATACTCTACAGCATCTTCACCTTGCCTTAAACGTATTTTCTGTCGCATTAATAAGGCTATGCATAGCTAATTGGTGTGCGATTGCGCCGCCTCTACTATAACTATCCTTACAATTTTCATTGCTTTGACACTGGGCATGCTTCGGAGTCTGACGAAAATGGGGAGGGGGCATAACTACTGATGGGCTGAGAAGGTTCATTCCTTTCTTCAACTAAATCTTTTCTTTCCCATATCCATGGTTTGATGATATATGTTCTCGTGACAATGAGAAAAAAATCAACGCGAACAAGGAAAATCTCTTGTTCTCCTCCTATTTCACTTTAGCTAATTTTCACTCAGCTTGGAATCGATGCAGGGCAGATATTATTTCAATGGGCTATAAGCATACTTTCATTAAACGAAGTTGATCTTCTTGGTTCTCCTACCTATAACAATTTCAGGTCACTTACCCAAATTATCTCCAAAAGCTTTAGTAAACCTGCTTCTTCTCTTTTTATTTGCTATGATGGAACTGCATCTAACACTCTTGCTGAAAAGCCTAATCTCTTCTACTTCTAGTAAACATCTACTTCCATGCTTGGTTCACCTGAACGATGAATTCTGGCATCCCTCCTCCTCCTCCTCCTCCTCCTCCTCCTCCTCTTAAAAAGTTCTCTTGCGCTATAACAACAACGTTTTTAACAGCTTCAGCACCGTTAGAGCGATTTATGTTTAAGTTTACGTCAATTAAAGTGTATATACAAATGTTTCTAAATAAAAAGTGATGTATTTACTGTAGTTTTTAGTATACTTAAGTTCATTCAACCCCTTATATACCTTTAGGTTATATACAGTGGCGTAAATAACGCCCCCGCAAGCCGCGGTGCGGGGGGCGCAGGAGCTGAGAGGGCGCACTGCGGGCAAGAGGGATGAGCACTTTTTCGATGAATACTCCATAATGAAAGCTCTCTCTCTCTCTCTCCTATATATATATATATATATATATATATATATATATATATATATATATATATATATATATATATATATATATATATCTTATATAACAACATACTTTAAAAAACTTATACTTATATATATATATATCATAAATATATATATATACACAATGACATAACCTGATATATTGATATTTTTAAAAATATAAATATATCGATATATCGACTTTTACTGTTATGAGTGGGAGGTACATTGGACTGCTGGAGCCAAAATCAACGAAGATCGCCTAATATATATATATTGTGCAAATCACAACCTTTACTTAGTCTTGAATGATTCTGTAAGGAGATTACAGAAATGATTGTTTTTATGATACGATGTGATTAATGAGATATATGGGTATTCAGTCAGTCTTCCAAGATGGCAATCACTGAAAGAAATTTCTTCAGAAACCTACATGGTCAACAAACTTGCATGGTCAACAAAACTGTTAAAATACTGTGCTCAAACTAGGTCTTCAGGTTCCGTTAACGTTGGCAGTTAGAAGTTTCATTTCATTTGCATATTTTGAACTGTTTATAAAAAAATCATCCCCTAATTTCATCAGAGCTCTGAAGTAGTTGAGGCGACATTAGAAGACAAATGTCTATTTATTCCATTTTAATGCTTGTGTTTCAAGCAAAATTTTGGAAAGTATTAACATCAGACATATCCTTGGATGATGCTTCCACTCTTTTAGAAAGGTGTGATCACCAAACTAAACCAGTTCCGGGGAGAGTTTTATAAAAGCTAGTGGAAGAGGCCCAGAAATTGCAGAAGCTGGCAAGTGAGACTTCGTAACACAAAATTCCAACGCAAAAGCAAAGCTTCTTTGATGAGCTTTCTAAAGATGTTGACGTCATTTAGATCCTTTGCACAATTTCAGAGTGAGGGGTTTTTACAGAGCCAACGATATAGTAGGCTAAGTGGAATCGAGCAGAGAGGTATGAGGAAGATTAGTGAATGTTTTGCTTTTGAACTTCCCAGCGCCCACAGAACAAAAAACAGATAAGAAATCATGGAGTCTGCTGACAAGTTTTACAAAATATGAAGCCGACGTGACAAGTTCTTTAGTTATGGAAATTGTCTGCTAGATAATCTTTGCTTAATTAAGTGAAATAAAGAAAGAAAAATGACAAAATAATACAAGTGACAGAATATTTGTTGATTGAAAATAATATGTTGACGTGTAGTATTCCAGACGTGTGTACAACTTTTATAATGTTTCTGACACTCCAGTAACTTCATCATCTGCTGAGAGATCTTTCAAAAATTAAAACTAATAAAAAGTTATTTGAGAAGTACCATGACGACCGTAGGTTAGTGAATTGGCTGTACTTAGCATAGTATAATCAGACTCGCACTGGACTGAGTAATTGCCCAGTGTTTGTGATGCAAGAGACAGAGAGGTGTGACATTTAGAAAACTATTAATAATCAAAGCTAAAAGTAATGACAAATGTTGTATTTTTTATTAGTAAGTTTTTGCTTTTATCAATAACAGTAATGTAAAAGTGTTTAAAAATGCGCATCTCTTTATATATATATATATATATATTTATATATATATCATATATATCATATATAACTATATATATATAATATATATATATATGCTGCTCTATATATATATATATATATATATATATATATATATATATAAATATATATATATATATATATATATATATATATATATATATATATATATATATATATATATATATATATATATATATATATAAACCTTTTTTTCATTGTAATACACTCTGGGTTTTTTTGTAATGCTAATGTGATTTTCTTTGATATGAACCAGAAAACTTTTTTTGTCATTCAAGTTCCAAAACTATCCACCCCGTCCATGACTAAAGGGGCGCACAAAATAAGTCGCGGGGGGCGCAACTGACCTAGTTACGCCACTGGTTATATATATATATATAGCAACAACAACAACTATATATATACTATATATGTAATATATATATATATATATGCTGCTACTGTAATATATATATATATATATATATATATATATATATATATATAAGGACCTCTTCTGTTTACGACTCCGTCAGTTTTAGATTTTTTGTTTTTAATATATTTCCTAGTATATGATCCTAACAATCCAATTTCAGTGATAACGGACATTGATTCCATCTTCATGGACCACACGTTTGGCTCGTCAGTTTTATTTTTATTTTTATTTTTTTAACTAAAATTTTAGGGTAAACCACAAAAGATGGCAGGAGTCGAGGGTCTCTCGGCCTTCGGGGAACCACAGGGTAGGACTATTTCCCTCAGGGAGGGTCTCCGGAACCCCACTCTTTGGTATTTGGGTGTCGCGGGGTTCCTCCGCCCCTCCCAGGAATTTACCCCGTCCCCCCTCTGTCCCCCCGTCGGCGAGAGCCTATTTTTTTTTTTTTTTGCAGTTTTTATTAATTTTTTCTTTTTTGAATAAGCTTTATACGCTGATTCGAAATATGTAATTGGTTTTCTGTATGTGTCGTACTCGAGATATTTCATTTATGAATATATATATACCGTATATATATAATTTTTTTTTTTTTTTTTAACATTTATAATAATAATACCCATGATTCCAAATATGTAATTGGTTTCTGTGGTTTCAAGGTATAAGAGATATTTCATTTTGAAAAAATATTTAACATAAATGTGATTTTAAATAATTATTTAAAATATTTTTGAACTTTTGAATCATGTCCGTTACCACTGAAATTCATTGTTAGTATCATATACTAGCCATATATTAAAAAAAAACAAAAAAATTAAAACTGACGGAGTCGTAAAATATATATATATATATATATATATATATATATATATATATATAACTTATATATATATATATATATATATATATATATATATATATATATATACCCTGTCGATATATATATATATATATATATATATATATATATATATATATATATATATATATATATACAAAACGAAAAAATACTTCAAAAGAAACTCTTTTTTAGAACAATTTTGATAAAATTTTTAATTTAACTCAAAATTAACAGAGGGGGTTAAATCCCCTAAGCCGACCTCCGATTCCGATCTCCCCTATTTTAAAATAATTTTTTTAAATGATTTATTTTTATTATAGTTTCCCCTAAAATTTCACCAAAATTTTCTTTGGATTGAAATTTTCTCATGATTGAAGGTAAACTCACCTGTAAAATATTAAATGATGGAATAAATAAAAAACATAAATCTACATAAATTCATTTTATTATGTTTTGTATTTTTTACAATTATTATTATTATTTTTATTATTATTTTTTTATTTATTACACACATTGGAAAAAACGTCTTATACAATTCTGTACACTTT
>JABUQX010144269.1:0-12731 GCA_015478945.1 Trachelipus rathkii
CAGTAATACTTCGTTCCATTTCAGTTGGTGTTTAACCGTTTTAAATTTATAAATTAAACATAATTTTTTCGTACTTACTTTCATATATATATAACAACCTTATATATATATATATATATATATATATATATATACTATATATATATATATATATACTTACTATATATATACTGCTGCTATTTATATATATATATATATATATATATATATATTATATATATATATATATATATATATATATATATATATATATATATATATATATATATATATATATATATATATAGAGTTTATATTGCAAGTACTCACACACGATCTACATTAAAATATTCTACTGCCTTTGACAAAGCAAGTCACTGACGATATCATCAAGCAATGATAAACTCCATAACTTGTCACTGTTGCACACATAGAGGCTCAAAGGTAACATAATTTGGTTTGAGACATTGTAGTTCTAAATTCATTTTTTATCCTCGTCATTTGAGAAAAGGATCTTTCTCTATGGCAATTTGTAATCATCATACAAAGGAACATTCTCAGAATTGATTCTACATTAGGGAAAGCTGATTGGATATGACCATTAAATATTATGTCGTACAGATCCTGATGTGTCAGATTATCATGTTCATTGTTTTGACAAAGTTTAACATCTTTATGAAAGTGCTTGTGCTCTCCAGCAAAGTTCATGTCCACATCTTCAGGATATGTTTGATTTAATGTATTAACTCCTTCTCGAATCTCTTCTTCTGTAGCATCTAATTTTGTTAAAAAGGAAAATCTTTTTGCAGCATCATTGTATACTGATGCTCTTTGTGCCAAATTTGATTCTAATGTATCCATCACAGGTATAAATGTTTTGATTCTGAACTTGTCTCTTGGCGGAAGATTCTCTAAGAGTCTAAAGCATCATCTTCGCATATAAGCCTCCTTTTAGATCTGATTTTCTTATAATCAACATCAGGCAATTTGTCCTTTGCTTGTTTTTCAAAATAATCAAATAGATTTCTGGAACCTTTAACAAAATCCGAAATTTACTGCATCCATCTAGGCTAATTTTTGGGTCTTGCAGTGACTGACTAACCTTGTGAAATTCATCCAGCAAATAACCCCACAAATATAACATTATCATAAATTCTAGTTCCTCCATTTTATTCAAAATGTTTTTGGCTTGAGTTCTTGTTTCACTCTTCTCTGTGGCATCAATATACAACTGAAGCAATGCAGAAAATATTTCGTCGTAACTGTCAAGTATTGCAGTTGTGGCCCTTGAATGAGCTTCCCATCTAGTCTTTGACAAAGACTTTGGAACTTTTGAATGATCTTTGAAGAATGACAACAGCACTGCCCATCTATGTGTAGAAGCTGAAAAGAAATCATATATTTCTTGAACAACTCCAAAAAATTTAATAACATTTCTTGCATACCATTATATTTGCCAGACATATTGGCAGCATTATCGTATGACTAGCCTCGACACTTACTAAAATCTATTTCACATTCATTTGTAAGGTAATCATGCACCATCTTAGCCATACTTTCCCCAGTATGGCTACTCATCTCTAGGAAGGTTAGAAAACGTTCAATAGGGAGCCCATTATCCTGTGTGACATACCTTACAATAACAGTGAGCTGATCTACATGGGACAGGTCTGGAGTGGAATCTACAGATAAACTGAAGTTTCCTGCTGTTTTTAAATCATCCAAAATTGATTTTCTTACTCTAATTGCCATCATTTAGATAAATTAATCACATATTGTTTTAGAAGAGACTAGGATGTAACACCTGATCTCTATTTCCAAATTCTTTTATATGATTTGCTAGAAAAGGAAAAAATATTAACACAGAATCACATTATCAGATCAGATTTTATTCATTACTGTGAAAAACAATCGTTTTGTCTGCACTTTTTCAGCAAGACTAAGTACAATAAGAATCTAGTTGCCAATATTTCAAATAAATAAATAAATAAATAATCCGGCCCTGACTACGCTCACACAATGAATATATTTTTGAATTCAGGAGACAAAACATACTTATAAAGTAAAAAAAAATAATCAATTAATCATATATTGAAAAAAAGGCAGCATCATTGGTACATTTGGCCTCCCCTTTGGCGAATGAAATAAAAAGTCTTACGATCGCTGGCGTGGCATAAACCTGTATCTGTGGCTTGTGATGTGAGAGGAGAGAGAGATTATTTTTGGGTTTCATAGTCATATATATATATATATATATATATATATATATATATATATATATATATATATATATATATATATATATATATATATATATATATAACAACAACTAACATATAGCAGTTGATTGTAGTATATATATATATATGCTATATATATATATATATATATATATATATATATATATAATAATATATATATATATATATATATATATATATATATATATATATATATATATATAAACTACCTTTTTAACACGTGCTTTATCTCCTATGCAGGGGGGTAACACGGGGCGACAGGAAATCGAACTTTGAGGCCGAGAGACCCTAACTCTGTACATCTTGGCGTTCTACCCTAGGGGTATTCTTTAGTGTATATATATATATATATATATATATATATATATATATATATATATATATATATATATATATATATATATATATTATACCAAGAGTTTCATCAACTTTAAACCATATATATTTTTCTTTTATTTCATCGTTTCGTATCTAAATTTTAGGGCCCCCCTATACCTCAGGGCCCTAAGCTATAGCTTATAAGGTAAAACCTGTTCAGATGGACAATCTTAGGAAAATGCGTATTAGGTGTGAAAATTGATAAAATGAGGAATGAGCGTAGAGAGTTATGTGGTGTGAGAAAGGAGTAAAAGGGAGAATAAATGAAAGTACGTTGAAATGAGTTTGGTCATATGGAAAGAGGATGGATGATAGTCGATTGGGTTGGTTAAGCGGATGTACTAGTGGTGAGTGTGTTGGGGGTAAACCGTCTGGGAGACCGAAGAAAAGTGGAATGAATCAGTAAAGGAATATCTGGAGGAGAGAAATGTAAGAAGTTTGACAGAGGCGAGAATAAAGGTGCATAATAGAATAAATGGCGGGGTTTCTGAGGGGGTATGGTTGTGGCCACCTGGGCCAAGGGATAACCTCCCATTGACGATGCCATGGTGAGGGTCCTTCGCGGTCCCCATGAAGCCTTAGGATGGATTTTCTGACTACGACAAGTGTTCTCCCTAATAGGTATAGAGAGCGATGAAGGCTGGGCTTTCTTTTCGACTTAGGTCATATTCTTCTACTACTTTTCTGTTTCCAGTTGACGCTACCCCCACCCCAGTCTTGGGGAAAAAGATTAGTTGACATATATATATATATATATATATATATACTATATATATATATATATATATATACTCATATACTATATATATATATATATACTCATATATATATATCTTTATATATCACACCCACATATACTTTCCAAGAGGTGTTTAACATGCACCAAACAGAAAAGTAGTGAAGAATATGACGAAATCGAAAAGAAAGCCAGCTTACCCTTATACCTTTTGGATTAAAACTCTGATATAGCAGTCAATCCACCCCGACTTCGGGACGGCGGCACCCTCACTATGTTATCTCCTTAATGGCCAGGTGTTCATCCCTTGGCACTGGTGGGCCACAACCATCCCCTCACAAAACCCCACTCCTATTATGCATTTCTTTTTCGCCTCTGCCAAACTCGTATTTCACTCCTCCAGGCATTCCTTTACTGACTCAATCCACTTTTTCTTCGGTCTCCCAGCCGGTCAATTCCCAGCACATTCTCCACTATACATTCGCTTAACCAACCGACTATCATTATCCTTTCCATATTGCAAACAACGTACTCATTTTATTCGCTCATTTACACCGTTCTTCACACCCCACAACTCTCTAATACGTTCATTCCTCATTTTACCAATTCTTCTCACACCTAACACGCTCCCAAAATTGTCCTGAACACTTTGTACCTTAGATCTATACCTTTTACTCCAGACCATAGTTTCACCACTATGCATTAACATAGGTAACAACATACCCTCATCCAAAACCCTAGCGCACTCAAGACTTAGTCCCTTCACATCCGCCAAGGATTTAATTGCACTAGCCACCTTCCTACCATTCGCAACTTTTTTCTATATTCTGCATCATCTGTTCCCTTATCATCCAACCTATTTCCTTAATATTTAAACTCGGACACTTGTAGCTGCTCACCATCTAACATAACTTCTCACCGAGAACTGTCCTCATTCACAACCATAACCTTACTCTTTTGAGGATGAAAGCTCCTCATCCCAACTAGTCGGCTTTTCCAAAACTGAGCATTTAAGGATCTGAATAAGGCTTCGGTTGAACCTTTCACACACTCCATTGCTAACCGGATGGTGTGGTGAAATTCGCACATGCATTATGTTATGTTCATGAAAGATGTTCTGGAAATTATGTGCGGTAAGCTTAGTACCGTTATCAGTAAGAATCCGGGTTGGTACCTTAAGAAGGAAGGGAAGTTTTTGGTGTTTCAATTTCTGAGAAACCGCAAAACCGGTCTTGTCTGGCAAAGGAACTACTGAAGCCCACTTAGAAAAGTGGTCTATGAAAACCATACAATATTTATTTCCTTTGATGGTTTTAGGGAACTGTAGTAGATCCATTGCACAGAGATCAAAGGGGTAGTTAGCTAAGAATTTTAATGTGGGGGTGTGTGATAACGGAAGCAAATGTTTTCTGTCTCTGACAAATAGGGCAACACCTCACTATGTCAGAAACAACCTGATTGACTCGGGGGTGCCAGAAATGTTTATATACGAGTTGTAACAGTTTGTTACGTCCGATATGGGCACAGACAATATGTAAACTTAAAACTACATGAATAAGGAAGTCGAATGAAACAACAAAAAGTTTTTCCCCTGACTTTACCTTATTATATAAAATGTCGTTCTCCAGTACGATCTGAAAACGATGAGCTTTAAACTGTTTATTAAATTGTTGCCAATTTAAAGATGTCACCATTTCGCAATTCTTGAATCATTAATTTGATATTCCTATCACCAGCCTGATTCTCCATGATATCAATCTCGTTGATATTGGAATCAGTTAAGGTGTTTACGCACATCACTTTTAGTGTGTGTACCTGTAACTGCTGTAAACTTGTGCGACTGATGCCGGTGACTACTACTGTTAACTTATTCTCCACCCGATGAACTAACTCTGAGCCATATCGGCCAGGAGTTCGTTATCTCTCAGCGATCATGTACCCAATAATAGAGCATTTTCCATACATTCATTGGGAACTGTAAAGAACTGCGTTTGTTAGGTGACAACCCCCCCCCCCTGAAATTTTAAAGTTAAGTCTACATAATGATCAATGGAGATTCTTTCACTCTTACCAATCCCACTAATGGCTTTAATCCCAACCTCCGCTGAAGGCAATAAGTCTAGTTTGCCCAATTGAGGAATAACTGCAGAACCTGCACCACTATCAATCAAACAATCATGCAAGGGAGTACTGTTATCGTTTAAAGAAACACAAACTACCAGCGGGTCAACATCAGCTTGACACAAATTTATATCCACGACCATATTATCATCAAGGTCTTCTACAATGTTTGTGTCATCCAACAGAATATTATTAAACGCGGTATAACTTGATCAGTGTCAGGGTTTGTATTCTGATTCAACTGATTCGTAGGGGCACTGTTATCAACTATTAAGTTATTTAAAACGTGATTTTCGCTAATGGGGAAGTTTACTAGGAGAGCCGAAATATTCTCTATTTGCCTATGTACAGGGATCGTCTCCACAGAACGGCTCGTTTCTGTGGAGGAATTTAGTTTAATGGTTTGGGATCGTTTTCCTCCTCCTCCCATGCTACGACCTTCAAGATGAGAAGTCTTGCACCAATCCCAAGGATTCAAAAATCTCCTTGGTGGACGAGGAGCAACGGGCGTATCTGATGGAAGAAGACTGATATCAGTTTGATGAGCCGTTAGGGAATAGCTTTTCTATGTACCAGAAGCTTGTCTGGTATGGGTAAAATTCTTTGTTGGGGTATTGGCTTTATTACTCGGTGGAGTACGGGTGGAGAATCGAAAGGAATAGAAGGAGGTGGAGAATCAGGAGGAGGGTAAGAAGGTCGTGTATCCAAAGGAACAGAATTCGGTTTTGGAAACGAGTCCGAATCTTGGACGTCAGGAGGATTCGCCGTGAAATAAGCAGGTTTGAGACGATCGATCGATATGACTTCAGTACGAGTGGGGCGCTGTACAGTAAAGAACCTCCCCTTCCGAAGTAAAACCGGGAACGGCCCATCGTACTTGGATTGGAGAGCAGAACTGTGTGAGTCATGTCTCACTAAAACATGGGTACAAGAAGAAAGATCTTTCGGGATGTAGGAGTGCACCTTTTGCTGTCTGGTCGGAGTAGGTCTCCAGGAGAGGGCACAGCGTTTCAAGCCAGGTGGATTTTAAAATTAGGATCCAGCGTCCTTGGGAGGAGCAAGATGAGAAGAAAAAGAACTCGCCAGGCAGGCTGAAGGAGTGAGCCATAAGCAAGTTCAGCAGCCAGGAACACTGAAAGATCTTCCATAACGGCCGATGCGTATACCCAGCATAACCAAAGGAAGAGCTTCAGTCCAGTGTTATGGTTGTGGATGTGCCATGAGGGAGGCTTTAAGCTGGCGGTGAAACCTTTCACAAATCCCATTCGATTTTGGATGGAAACTGGTCGTATGGATCTTCTCAGAACCAAGCAAGCGTATGAAATCTTTCCAAAGGAAGGATTCGAAAACGCGATCTTGATCCGTCGTGACCGAGAGAGGAACGCCAAACCGAGAGATCCAATGGGACAAGAAAGCTTTAGCTATAGATTCGGCAGTAGCAACAGAGAGGGGAATAGCTTCGGTCCAACGAGCGAACCTATCAATACAGGTGAGGATATATCGCTTGCCATGAGAAGGGGGAAGAGGTCCAACAATGTCGATGTGAACTCTCTCAAAACGTTGACCAGGAGGCAAGAAGGTGCCTAAGGGAGCTTTAGTATGCCTTTGCACCTTAGAACGCTGACAAGCCATGCAGGCGCGGACCCAATTCGCTACGTCGGCGTTAACTTTGGGCCACACAAAACGAGTTGTTACCAGTTTGCGTATTGAAGCCTCGACGCCAAGGAGTGAAAGCGAATGGAATTGCAGAAGACTGCTTTCGAAGAAATTTGGAACGAAAGTGCGAGGATGGCCTGTTGATGTCGCACAGGAGCCTCTTATATATGCCGGGAAGGTCGGAGCGCCCTACAGCTGCAGAGAAGAGTCCTGCTGAAGATCGATATTGTCACGATACTGGCACGTGGCCTTGGCTGCGTAATCAATGTCAGAAATGGGAGAAAGAACGTTAATTTCAATCCGGGAAAGGGCATCGGCGGTGAAATTATCCACTCCGGAGATGTGACGTATGTCTGCGGTAAACTGGGAAACAAATTCAAGATGACGAGCTTCGCGGGGAGAGTGCCTTTCATGGCGAGATACCATAGCGAAAGTAATGGGCTTATGGTCAGTCAGGATATGAAACTCCCGTCCTTCCAAAAAGTACCTAAAGTGGCGAACAGCAAGATACATGGCAAGCAACTCCCGTCCGAAAGCACTATACCTTGTTTCAGCGGGTTGCAGCTTGCGTGAAAAGAAAGCAAGTGGGCACCAAACACCCTTTTGGAATTGTTGAAGCACCGCACCTACAGCGAAATCGGAGGCATCTACCCGCACTCTCGCTGGTGCGGAATCGTGCGGATGGACTAGAAGAGTGGCAGAAGCGAGGGCTTCTTTGGAAGCCTCAAAAGCGGACTGTGCTGCCGGAGACCAGTCAACCTTTGTGGTGCTGCCTCGCTGTTTAGGGCGAATGAGTGCGGTAAGCGGGCCTAAAAGTTCGGCCGCCGATTTCAAAAAACGATGGTAAAAATTAATCATCCCCAGATATTGTCGAAGCTGCTTTTGGTTCTGGGGGAGTGGAAAGGCGCGGATAGCGTCGACACGGTTTACAAGAGGGAAAATGACCTCAGCCGAGACTGTGTGACCCAGGAAAGTAAGAGAAGACGCCCCGAATACACACTTGGTAGGATTGAGACGTATCCCAGCGTCGTTCAACCTACCAAAGACGGCACGTAAGTGATCAGCATGTTCTTCAGGAGAGGAGGAAGCGACGAGAAGATCATCTAAATAAGCCCAGGCAAACGGAAGACCACGAAGAATGGAATCAATGAATCTCTGGAATGATTGAGCAGCGTTTTTCAAGCCGAATGGCATTCTCGTATACTCAAAGAGGCCAAACGGAGTGATCACAGCTGTCTTGGATACCTATCTGGATTTGTGGCAGAATTCAAGGCCTTAAAATCACCACAGGGTCTCCAGTCTCCCGTAGTGCCTTTAGGGATCATGTGTAGCGGAGAAGACTAACAACTCTTGGAGGGGCGCACAATGCCAAGTTGTAACATGTGATCAAACTCTGCCTTGGCGGCCTTGAGCTTATCAGGGGGGAGGCGACGAGCTCTAGCAAAGGTGGATGGGCCTGTGGTTTCGATATAATGCACAACAGAATGCTTAAGTGGGGTATCTGAAGAGCAAGGATGCAACAAAGAAGGAAAGTCCTTCTGCAGGAGGATAAGAAAGGGAGAGACAACCGAAGAAGGTGAAGGAGCAATAGCAGAAATACCCTTTAGTGCAGAAGCAATAATAGCACCGGGAGTAGAAAGAGAAGTGTCACCATCAACAAGGCGGCGATTACGAAGATCGATCATAAGATTAAAATGTGACAAAAAAATCAGCACCGAGGATGGGCTGTGTCACCTCGGCGACGAGAAAAACCCATGTAAAACGACGGCGGAGAAAAAGATCCAACGTGTACAAACGCTCTCCGTACACCGGAATGGAAGAGCCATTTGCAGCGAAAAGTTGACGACCAGAAAAGGGTATAGCGGAGTCCTGAGAAGGATCTCTGGGGACCAAAGAAAGCGCGCCAGATTCGATCAAAGGCTTGAGTGGAGTGATCATAGATACGAAAGAACATCTGTGTAGTAGGAGGAGAAAGAAGAGAAGAACCAGCATCTCCCCGTCGCACCTACACGACTGGCCTGCTGCTGGGTTTCCCTGGTAAGAGTGGAGCAGAATTGGATCATTTCTTCGCATCTATACCAGTATGGTGATAATAACGTACCCATTAGGATACTGGCACTGGCGTGAGGAAGAAGCAGAAGGTGAACGAGGACCGCGAGAAGGACGATGGTTGGAAGGAGTGCGATCACGGAAGCGAAAGGTGTTATTATTACTAGCCGTAGTGAGGGAGAGAAGAGCAGATTTTATCTCAGACATGCCCGTTTCGTAGATAGCTTAATCACGGGTATCGAGAGATGCAGAAGAAGGATGAATAGCGAAAGCATGAGAATAGGAAGGTTGGGGTGTGGTTGAGAATAAGGAGAGCTGAGCTGGAAAGGTGGCAGAAGGCGGTTGAGGAACAAGGAGGAAGAGCAGCGGAGGAGGTGGTAGAGTACTGGGGAATGTGTTGGGAGTGAGGCGCAGCTGTTTGCGGAGGAGGAAAAGCGGTAGCGGTGGGAGGTGTGGGGACACTACGAAAACGTTAGAAGGAGAGCTTATAAGTGGGAGCAAAACCCTGTCCGCTGTACCGGCAAACTCAGGGAGAGTTTGCGCCGGATTCAACGACTGCAGGACGCTGTGGTGCTCGGCGGGCATCTTCTGGAGGAAGAGCGTGCGAATGATTTGTTCCTCGCGTGGAGATGGTGTACCGCCCAACAAACTCAGCATCCGCGTCATCAACTCTGAGGGTTTTTGATTACCGAGGGCAAAGCCTCTAAGCAGAGTCTCTACACGTTCCTCTTTGGTGGGGGACACGCGGGCGATAATAAGATCTTTGAGAGCGGCCTAAGGGGTGGGAGAGGTTCTAGTTGCCGCTAAACCATCCCTGATTTTGAGAAGACAAGACTCTGGGAGAGCATTCACGACTCTCGAATATCTCTCCTTCTCGTCTTCGATGGACTGGAGCACTGACTCGGTGAGTTCAAACCAAAGGTCGGGATTGTTAACAAAGAAGGGTTGGAGATGTACGGTTCGCGAGTCAGAGGACATGATGAAAAGCTTAGAGGTAGGTAAAGCGAGGGAAAGAAAAGAAGAGGAGGAAGACGGAAAAAAAGGTAGGCAAAAATATCGAAAAGAGGATTGAATAACCAAAGACACTATAACCCTAACAGAGCTGGACTATGAACTAAGATGCGGCTATTTCGCCAGAAAATGTTAAAATACTATAAAAAATAAAAAAAAATTCTCCCTTTCTTCTTCTAATAATGTTACTAATAATGATAATAACAATATTAATGCAAAGAATAAAAATAATAAAAACGATAATAATAATAATAATAATAATAATAATAATAATAATAATAATAATAATAATAATAATAATAATAATAATAATAATAATAATAATAATAATAATAATAATAATAATAATAATAATAATAATAATAATAATAATAAATATTAGAATAACACCAACAATAATAATAATGGTATCAGTTTACGGGATTTGAATGTGTTACTGTACGTCTGACCAAGGAGAAGGGTCCAAGTGCTGGTAAGCTGATGCTGGGACAGGCTGGTGGCTGCTGCAGCTGCGACTTTGTGGAGGCTGGCAAAAAGAGAGAGAAGCACAAATCATAAATTGTGGGCAAATATACCCGTTAAAACAATAAAAATTGATAAAGAATGGGTGAGTATGTCTGCGAGCAGGTTAGATCTGGAAGGTATTCTCTGTCCTTTTGGGGGTGTTCTCTGCTCCAATACGTGGAACCACTCTTCACTCTTCGGGGTCACTACTGAAGTCTGCCACTGAGGTTAGGATGTTGTGGTGACTTCTTTGGAGGGTTGGAATAAGATCAAGTTGAGTTTTCTAGTTTATTTTTCTTAATGCTACCATACATCAGATGTGGGTCGGACCCCTGTCCTATAAAAAACAAACCCTAATTATTACTATTCTATATCTGAATCATATACCGCAGGAAGGATCCTACAGAACATGAACGGATATAGAGTAGTAGTACAAATGAGTATCAGTTTGAGGCTGTTTCATGCGTATGCATACCGGGCAGGATAAATCCTACGGGGTATACATTCCCATGAAGCAGGGTTACATATGGCATGAATTTGAGGCTGTTTCATGCGTATGCATGCCGGGCAGGAAAGATCCTACAGGGCATACATTCCCATGAAGCAGGGTTACATTCTCAAGCACACACACACACACACACACACACACACACACACACACACACACACATATATATATATATATATATATATATATATATATATATATATATATATATATATATATATATATATATATATATATATATATATATATATATATATATATATATATATATATATATATTAAAGTAATCTAGGTTATAATTCCTTTGACAACATTTGTTTGTTTGTTGCGAATTAGCCTAGAGAGAGAGAGAGAGAGAGAGAGAGAGAGAGAGAGAGAGAGAGAGAGAGAGAGAGAGAGAGAGAGAGAGAGAGAGAGAGAGAGAGAGTAGACGCGATTTTTGCATAAAATTACAAGTGCTTAAAAAGCTATAAAAAATCGGGCATGACCCGCCTACGCCCCCTTGGGAGTCTATGCGGCAAATAGCAGTTTAGGCTTGACCTGCTATTTGTCGCATTAACAGCAGGCACTAATCATAATTTATAGTTCACACTCTACAGAATATTTGCCCATTTTCGTTCAACTCTCTCTAGCCTAACCTCGGTCTACTCTGGTCTTTCCTCGGACAACTATGTAACGTGTACGCCCACTAGGGTTATATATAGCGAATACCAGTCTATGCGACTGTTATTTGCTATATTGTTACAAAAATATATCTTATACTCCTAAATTCTAACAAATTTGGCTCATGCATCTTTGCCTCACTATCACCCCCTTTGCCTCTCTCCGTGGCTATAATGTAACTTACTTTCCTATGTACTATCACCTTCCAATTTTTGCTTGTCTTTGGTCATCTACCTCCCGCTACTCTCTATCCCTT
Organism: Trachelipus rathkii; assembly: GCA_015478945.1. Classification (NCBI taxonomy): domain Eukaryota; kingdom Metazoa; phylum Arthropoda; class Malacostraca; order Isopoda; family Trachelipodidae; genus Trachelipus; species Trachelipus rathkii. Next base: position 12,123 of record JABUQX010144269.1, read on the forward strand.
ATTTTATTAAGAAAATCGGCCTAGCATACTTTTATCACTGTAGCACCGTTCTGAAATTCAACTCTAACCTCGACCTAGGTCGGCTCCGTTTATCTTATTTTTATGTTTTTGCTACCTTAATAATATCTTAAAGGCTATCACTTCACTTTGTACATACCTCGGTTATTGCTATTGATTGTTCAGCAATAAATTGCCAGTTATTTTATTATATATTTGTTTTAAATAATTATGATTCTGTAGATGCACGCTGACGTGTTGGCGTGCTTTTTTAAAGATTAGAATGACGCGCACTTGAAGGCGGAGCTTAATTCGAAAGATACTGCAACTCGTTTTCTTTAGGGCGTGTTCAGCTCTACAGTTCAGCTCTACAGTTCTGCTCTGCAGTTCAAGTCTTTAATATATATATATATATATATATATATATATATATATATATATATATATATATATATATATATATATATATATATATATATATATATATATATATATATATATATATAAATAACATTGTTCTAAAACTTATTTAAGTTAAATTGTTATATATATATATATATATATATATATATATATATATATATATAACTCTTTCATAATATATATATATAG
>JABUQX010144272.1:0-12500 GCA_015478945.1 Trachelipus rathkii
TTTCCATAATTGAAAAAAAAAAAATTTAACGGTTTTAATTTTTTTATAGTTTTTTTAACCATGGGGCAATTTGGAACACATTCAGTGGGTAACTTGGAACACACCCATTGATTTTAAAATGCATTTTTCTACTAATTATTTTTCTTTTTGAGACTATTTAATAGATTTAAACAAACTTAAAATTAAATTAAAAATAGGAAATGCCCATAGGAGGATGAAATTTGGAGATTGCATAGAGGAGGAAGAAGTAAGGAGGAGTCGGATTTGGAGCTGGCATCGGTGCGGCGTTGAGTTAGTAAATATTTGTAAATTAATACAATATTGGTGTCCTTATATATGTTATCAAGCCCGTAGAACTCGAATATGAGGATTTCATTTTCATAAAGGGTGTCTGTGGACCCCCCTGGAGGGGGTCCTCCGAAGAAAAACACAGTGCATAGAATAGGAAGTTTTAGAGAGCTCATATCCTCCTCAAATTTGGTATACTCCTTTCCTATGGTGTAACCTCGTCGTAAACGGGGGTGCCAGCCCCTAAAAATAGGAAATGCCTGTAGAAGGATGAAATTTGGAGAGTACATAGAAGAAGGAGAAAGGAGGCTGAGTCAAAGGAGACGGAATTGGCAACAGCAATAAAATATTAATTTAATTTAATTTAATTTAAAATTAGATAACTCTAGAAATTAGTTTTAAGATAAATTTAAGTACTTACTGTCAAGAATTTAGCTTGAAATGGCCTCCCTGGATGATTTGGAACACCCGTTCCAAGTTACCCATCATCAAGTTTCTACACCTTACCACACTTACGAGCCTCCTATGAAGATAAAAACAGCAGAATGGGCAAATAAATAGCAGATAAATATAGACCAATGATTAAGGCGTATTTTCATTTATTTACTAACCATTTTATATAATTGCATCATAAAAATATTTTGAATCTAAAAAAAAATCATTTATATATATATATATATATATATATATATATATATATATATATATATATATATATATATATATATATATATATATATATATATATATATATTATATATATATATATATATATATATATATATATATATATATATTAAGCATATATATATAAAACCTAAACACTATACTACGAGTCCTGGCAATCTTTATTGCCTGGACCCTATCACTTATCTTTAACGTTTTCTTTCTTCTGATCCACTGCATTCTTCAAAACAACAGCACCTTCACCTAAAATTGAAGAGAATATAAGATCATTTTAACCAGTTATTATTATTATTATTATTATTATTATTATTATTATTATTGTAATGCAATTGTACATGTAATATATAACATTACTTCATTTATGTATTGGAAAGTAATGGCCAACATTGCCATTGCAATTCCTCTTTCATTTTTTTATATATTTGATGTACGATTGCAGCGGCTCATTGAAAATATTGTAAATATGTTTGTATTTTGTGAGTAAACGACAACCAATGAAAACTTGTTTTTCAAGACTTATTTTTGGATCCTGAGTTTTGATTGGTCGTCGTTCACAAAGCTGTGATAATAATAATAATAATATTATTATTATTATTATTATTATTATTATTTATATTTTAAAACTGTTGTAAGGATACTACGCATTATTATATATATGTAATTATTTTATATATATAGATAAATGTTTATGGAATAATATTTAATGATTTTGTATAATGTGAAGCGCACAATATATAAATTTAGTTAGCTTTTATGTTTTGATTTTAGAGGAAAATTGTTATTTCTTGAGAACGAAGTTCGATTGTACAGAAATACCAATTTTCTATCTTTCTAAATGTTTAGTATATATTTGTTGTTCTGAAATAACTGATAAATATATACATCATTTTATTTATTATTTTAAGAGTTGTGATTGGATGGTCAAGCGTAGTCTGAATTACAAAGATTCGTATAAATAGTAAAATTATGAATTTTTTTTATCTTTTCGCTTTGATTTCGTCGTTAATTAAGATGCATAAAGTTGGTAGCGCTTGATGCCTTGTCTAATCGATTTATTATTTATATAGTGTGCATATTGTTATATTCGTGGAGTGTCTTATTTTATGTTTCATTACAAAGTAATTGTAGTAATGTTTTTAAATATAATATGATGTTGTAATTTTCAATGTGGAAATATTGTGGCTTAATTTTCTTGTAAAGCTAATGGTGTTATAAGCTGTGTTTTAAATATAATTGGTTATTTGAAATATAATTTGCATTGCCATTTCAATGCATCGTTTGTAAATGCTATTTGTAAGTGCATAGTGTCTATGGTGAAGCTATATATCACTAGCAGGTGAGTATTTATTATTGAAGTGTATTTATCGAAGTATGGTAAAGATTATTTTGTGTTAACAAATATAAAACGTTTAACGATTAAAATTTTATTATTTTGTACGCAAATAATTGTTAAAGTCACATTTTATTTATTTGAAAATAAGATTTGTTTTAATACTAGTTGGCAACTTCTTGCTTTAGAACAACAGCTGATATTGATCAGCTGGAACTGCATTCATTTGTACACACTAATAAATCGATGTCTTGAGTAATTACTAGAAACATTTAATTTACAAGTAAATATTTTATATCTTTTGCAAAGTCAGACAGTCCATATATTTTTGTTAATATATTTTATTTATTTATATATATTATTGAACATAGATCTATATATATGTTTTATATATATATAATATGTTTTATATATATATATATATATATATATATATATATATATATATATATATATATATATATATTATTATATAGTATTGGTGCGCATATATATATATATATATATATATATAAAATTTATATAAAATATATTAGTAAATCATTTTGAAAGCTGATATTTTATTTATTTTAGAGCATAATATTTGATATATATATATATATATATATATATATATATATATATATATATATATATATATATATATATATATATATATATATATATATATATATATATATATATTTATATATATATATATATATATATATATATATATTTGTTTATTATTATTTTGGTTCTATATTTGCGGTGCGCATGTATACGGATACCTTCGGACATCCGGCTACATGTACATGGAATTATAAAACCTGTAGTTATTTTTGCAATATATATATATATATAATATAATCAATATATAGTACTGAAGGTTCTATATTTGCAGTGCGCATGTATACGGATATCTATTCGCGACTATAAAACCTAGTTTGTAAGACCAGTACGTTTTCATTTATTTTTTTTATTAAAATATTTCTAAAATTATCCCAGTGGTTTCCTTGAGTATTTCCAAACGTGTTTTACTTTTTCATTTATTCAAATATTCAATTAGCTATTGCTTTAAGTCTTAAAGACATTGGTTTAGTGATCAAAAGACTGATCATAAAACGGGTTCATTCACTGATAAGAAAAGTATTGACTGAACTGTTTTCACATAAGATAAAGAACTCGGTCAAACCGTTGTTCCACTTGAAGAGTCTTCAGAGAGATAAGTTGGTGAGTTCTAAGTATAGATTTGTTCTGCAATATTGCACAGGCCGATAGCTCACTTAACAGAAGGCTTGGATACTGTTACAATACAGGTTTGAGAATCTAAAAGGTGTTAGTTGATTGGATTGTCACGGGGGCCTGGCCAAAGGATTTGTTCATCAGTTCGAAGAGTAAGTTTATGACAAATAATTTATTATCTTTTAACCAATCGCGCTACATTATAAATTTGGGTATTCCTGTCTCGGGATCTTATATTATAACCTTTCAGTCATTACTTCTTATCAATGAATTGCTTGTAGTAGAGTTATTTTTGCTATTTTATTGAATATTTGAGCTCAAGGTAGTACAGTCGTTTGTTAAAACCTGTGCCAGAACTAATGTTCAAGTGTTGCAACTTATATCCCAGTTGTTGATATATGATATAAGTTGATATTGTATTGTTTTTTTTAACTGTCAATATAGTCGGTTGGACTATTTGTTTTATTGAAGTTAAACGTATTTGATTTTCTTTGCGTATTGGTGGAATAACAAACTGTTATTGCAGCAATATTTATCGTTTGGAAATAGAGAAACACTGGAATAATTTTGGTAATTTATATTATGCTCTTATAAATATATATATATTTATTTATTAATATTAGTTATATATATATATATATATATATATATATATATATATATATATATAAAAATATATATATATATATATATATTTATTAATATTGTTTAGATAGGCGTTAAAGTTTGCAAAATTGAGCGGAGCGAAATAGTGGTTTCCGGAATTCACAATTTTCCTCTGTTTGAGTTCTTTAGTGAAAACACTAGTTCCCCGTAAAATTTTTCAAATTCTATTGCAGATTGTGTAAACTAGTATATATATAGGTTATAAGTTATTATATATATATATATATATATATATATATATATATATATATATATATATATATATATATATATATTATAGATTTTTTAAAATATATATATATATATATATATATATATATATATATATATATATACATTTGTAATTTTGCGGTTAGAAATTTGTTTTCATAGAGCTATCAGTGAAAGCTAAATTTCGAAATTTTGGTAGAAAACGGGATTGTGATTCGTGCGTTGAAAGTGACTCTGTTAGTGAACGATATATTTTGTAATTTGTTTTGTGTACAACAATTGTAACTATGGCTATGTCTAATGATGAGTTTATGGAGTGGTGTAAATCAGGAGGTTTAGGTGTGAAGGAAATCACTGCCTTAGTAAAAGATCGAATGGCTCAAGAGGCTGCCGCTGCTTCGGAGGAAAAGAAGTTAGCCGCTGATTTGGAGAAACAAAAGTTAGCTTTAGAGGAGAAGAGAGTTAGGCTTGAGGCTGAAGCTGGAGTAGAGAAAGCCAAACTCGAAGCAGAGGAGCGAAGAGAAAAGGCTAAATTAGAGGCAGAGAAAGATGCAAGAGAAGCAGAAGAAAGAATGCTTCAGATGAAGCTTGATGCTGAAGAAAAACAACGTCAACATGACGCAGTAGTAGCATCACAGAGTGCTCAGAGCAGCCATAGTACTTCCTATGCTAGTAAGTATCCAAAATTGAAGCTTCCTTTCTTCGACGAAAAGAAAAACGATATTGAAGAATATCTGTTAATGTTTGAGAAGCAAGCAGAAGCGAACGATATCCCTGTAGAAAAGCGAGCGGTAGTTTTAGGAAGTTTCCTAACAAGCAAAGCTGTCAGTGTATACAATAAGATGACTGTTGAAGAGTTAAAAAGTTATGAAGGTCTGAAAAGAGCTTTATTGGGGCTCACGGAAAGTGGGTACTGTACGAAGTACAAAACTATAACTCCTACGGAAGATGATAATCCCAGAGTTTATTTACAGAGAATTATTGAAGCTCTTAAAAAGTGGTTAACAGCAGCAGATGTAACACTGACACCTGATGATCTTATTGAATTTTTCTCGGTGGATAAGTATTTGAATACGGTTCCAAAAGAACTCGCAACCTACTTAAGGGAGACGAAGAAGAAAGCACCAGAAGAGATAATAACTTGTTCTGAAGGATACATGGAAGCGCATCGTTTGAGGTTCACAGCGAATAGTCACACGCGAAATCACAATCACGTTGATAAAAGCACACATAATAATAATAATTTTAGATCAAAAGGCAATGGTTACTCCACGAATGGTAATCATAAAAGTAGCAACCAACATGCATCGAGAGCAACTGACAATGGAAGCAGGATCGGAAGTGGGAGCGGCGACAGACAAAATTATCGTCGCAGTAGCAGTGAGCCGAGAGAGGTGCTCACGTGCTTTAAGTGTCAAAGGAGAGGGATTGTAGAGCCCCTCCATATTTCAACTATAGTGGTAGAGGACAGGATGGTTCCAATAAGCAAAAGAGTAATGAAGAGAGCGACGCCGCATTTGGACTCGCAGTAGACGAAGGAACCCCGTGTCGGATGCCTGTAGCTTATGGGACGGTGAACGGATACCGTGCCAAGGCACTCCGTGACTCTGGTTGTAGTCATATAATCGTACGAAAGGAATACGTACCCAAGGAATGTTATGTTGGTGACAACGTAACATTGAGGTTGATGAACGGAACGGTGATAGAGGCTCCACTCGCGACGATTAATGTGGACACCCCTTACTTCGAGGGTAGGACGACTGCAGCAGTACTGCCGGGAGTCGCTTATGATTTGGTCATTGGGAATGTCAGAGGCACTGCCCCGTTCAGCGATCATGGAGTCGACCACTGTGTCGAGGGCTCGTAATGGAGTCAGGCTGCATAACGGTAGAAACATGCTGGTCCCCATCGCTGAGCACGCTGAAGAAAGATTCTGAAGAATGCAAGCGGGCAAATCATAGAATTTCAGATAGTTTAGGAGAAGGGAAAAGTTTTACAGAGAAACCGTCAACGTCACAATCTCGGGACATCATCAGAAAAGATGTCGAGCCAACCAGTGAGTCAGCATCGTGTATGATGAAAGAGTCCCAGTGTTCAGCTAAGGATGAAAGTGTTACAGGAGAAGAAGATAACGTCCCTACACAGCCACTAAGAGATGTTGAAAATGACACAGGAATAACAGATGTCCAAGAGACATCAGTGGAAGAAAGTACACAGTAGTTTGATGAAGCAGACCGTACTTATGAAGAGGGTGAGATATTGAGAGGTGATGCAGTCGATCGCATACAAAGTTCTGAAGAAAAGAATGTTGTAGCTGTGGGTGAAGGGGAAATAACCCATGGTGAAGAAGAAGCTGTACCTCTAAAGAACATAACTGTACAGAAAGTTATAGAAGGGTGCGGCGAGAGTATTAATGAAATGGAAGATACGATGTTTCGAAGAGAGGAAGTTAAAGAGTGTGGTATAAAGGAAGTTTATGATGGAATGCCAAGACGCAGAGAGAAGTTAGAGAGTCATACTCAGCAATACTGCTGGGACAGGGAGAATTTATTGCGTCGAGGATTAAAAGATGGGAATAGAGAGAGAACAAAGTTCATTGAACTGTCTGAAAGTATGATAAAATCACCCTAATTAGAAATACTTTAGGAAGAGGAGAAGTTAGGACACCAGAATTGCCATAGAGAAATGGTACAGACGGTTGATACAAAGTGGCTAGTAGATGGTGTGAAGATAAAAGCTGGTAGAGAAGACATGGAATCTGGAAAACGATGTGGATAAGTAAAGAGAATGTATTAGGAGGATGATACAGAACATGCACTTCAGAATTAAAGGAAGGAATTTCAGGAAAAGGAGAATAGTAAAAATGTTGTAAAAGTGGGAAGTATAATGATGATGAAAAGACACATGTGAAGGATCATCATGTGCTGAAAGTATTGTTCGCAGGGAAGATGATAGGAGTTAACAGGAAGGGTGAAAAGTGTCGGAAAAGACACAGAAAGACAAAGAAATGGGTGATATTATGGAAGAAATTGGAGAGAAAAGGAGATGATGAAGAAAGAAGAGGATGGAGGTCTGGAGGAAAGGGTGTAAAGAGAACACTGATGATTGTGTACAGAAGAAAAGTGCCGGCAAATATGGTCATAACGAAAATAAAGGATGAAAGAAATGAGGCCGACTATTTTGTCGAAAATAGGTTCAAATATTCTCTGACCCGGCGCGAACACCCGAATACTCTTGAGGCTGTTCTTCAAAGATTTAGGTTTGTCCTGTTCCCCATTAGTGGGCGAGACAACGTCGTCATTGACTATTTAAGCAGATCGTATGCCGACGACACATTTGGTTCATTATCAGAAGTCTCTACTGAAGAAGGAGCACTTAGTAAATGAGACCAATGTTTTAATCACATGTACATAAAGCAAAATGTACCAATTTGCTTCAAAGGGTGGGCCAAAGATGTAATGCAATTGTACATGTAATATATAACATTACTTCATTTATGTATTTTAAAGTAATGGCCAACATTGCCATTGCAATACCTCTTTCATTTTTCTATATATTTGATGTACGATTGCAGCAGCCCATTGAAAATATTGTAAATATGTTTGTATTTTATGAGTAAACGACAACCAATGAAGACTTGTTTTTCGAGACTCATTTTGGAACCTGAGTTTTGATTGGTCGTCGTTCGCAAAACTGTGATAATAATAATAATACTATTATTATTATTATTATTATTATATTTTAAGGCTTTGTTGTAAGGATATATTTATTATATATATGTAATTGTTTTATATATATATAGATAAACGTTTATTTAATAATTTTGTATAGTGTGAAGCGCACAATATATAAATTTATTTAGCTTTTATGTTTTGATTTTAAAGGAAAATTGTTATTTCTTGAGAACGAAGTTCAATTGTACAGAAATACCAATTTTCTGTCTTTCTAAATGTTTAGTATATATTTGTTGTTCTGAAATAACTGATAAATATATACATCATTTTATTTATTATTTTAAGAATTGTGATTGGATGGTCAAGCGTAATCTGAATTACAAAGATTCGTATAAATAGTAAAATTATGAATATTTTATATCTTTTCGCTTTCATTCGTCGTTAATTAAGGTGCATACAGTTGGTAGCGCTTGATGCCTTGTCTGATCAATTTATTATTTGTATAGTGTGTATATTTTTATATTCGTGGAGTGTCTTATTTTATGTTTCATTACAAAGTAATTGTAGTAATGTTTTAAATGTAATATGGTGTTTGTAATTTTCAATGCAAATCTTATTGCTTATTTTCTTGTAAAGCTAATGGTGTTTTAAGCTGTGTTTTAAATATAATTGTGTTTATTTGTGTAAATATAATTTTGCATTGCCATTTCAAATGCATCGTCTGTAAATGCGATTTGCAAGTGCATAGTGTCTGCGGTGTTGCTATATATCACTAGCAGGTAAGGGTATTTATTATTGAAGTGTATTTATCGAAGTATGGTACAGATTATATGGTGTTAACAAATATAAAACGTTTAACGATTAAAATTTTATTATTTTACACACGAATAATTGTTAAAGTCACATTTTATTTATTTGAAAATAAGATTTGTTTTAATACTAGTTGGCAACTTCTTGCTTTAGAACAACAGCTGTTATCTGTCAGCTGGAACTGCATTCATTTGTACACACAAATAAATCGATGTCTTGAGTAATTACTAGAAACATTTAATTTACAAGTAAATATTTTATATCTTTTGCAAAGTCAGTCAGTCCATATATTTGGTTAATATATTTATTTATATATATTATTGAACATAGATCTATATGTATGTTTTATATATATATATATATATATATATATATATATTTATGGGCAAAAATTTATATAAGTATAATGGTAAACTTCTTTGTATTGATATTTTTATTTTTATAACATCATTTCTTTAATATATTTATATATATATATATATATATATATATATATATATATATATATATATATATATATATATATATATATATATATATATATATATACCTCTCTCTCTCTCTCTCTCTCTATATATATATATATATATATACTTGGTAGTTAGTATTTTGGTTCTATATTTGCGGTGCGCATGTATACGGATACCTTCGGACATCCGGCTACATGTACATGGAATTATAAAACCTGTAGTTATTTAGCTATTTATATATATATATATATATACTCTCTCTCTATACTCTTATATATATATATATATATATATATACTCTCTCTCTCTCTCTCTCTCTCATAATCAATATATAGTACTGAAGGTTCTATATTGCAGTGTATGCTCAAATACCATCCGGATACATGTTAATGGACTTATAAAACCTAGTTTGTAAGACCAGTACATTTTCATTTATTTTTTTTTTATTAAAATATTTCTAAACTTATCCCAGTGGTTTCCTTGAGTATTTCCAAACGTATTTTACTTTTCATTTATTTGAATATTCAATTTGCTATTGCTTTAAGTCTTAAAGACGTAGGTTTTGTGATTGTAAGATTGATCACAAAACGGATTCATTCACTGATAAGAAAGTATTGACTGATTGTTTTTATGAAGTAAGAGAACTCAGTCAAACCGTTGTTCCACTTGAAGAGTCTTCAGAGAGATAAGTTGGTGGAGTTTAAGTATAGTTTGTTCTGCAACATTGCACAGGCCGATAGCTCACTTAACAGAAGGCTTGGATACTGTTATAATACAGGTTTGAGAATCTAAAAAGGTGTTAGTTGATTGGATTGTCACGGGGGGCCTGGCCAAGGATTTGTTCATCAGTTCGAAGAGTAAGTTTATGACAGATAATTTAATATCTTTTTAACCAATCGCACTATATATATATATATATATATATATATATATATATATATATATATATATATATATATATGCTATATATATATATATATATATATATATATATATATATATATATATATACATATATATATATATATATATATTTATATATATATATATATATATATATATATATATATATACTATATATATATATATATATATATATATATATATATATATATATATATATATATATATATATATATATATATATATATATATATATATATATATATAAAATAGGGTAGGAGAGAAAATAGACCAGCTAGATAGAGAAGAGATTTTTACAGAACTACAAGAGAAGATAATGAAGGCAGCGGGGGAGGAGTTAGGATACAGATATGTGGGAGGTACAAAGAAGAGACACACGAGATGGTGGAACGAGGTGGTGGAGGAGGCGGTGAAGATAAAAACAAAAAAAATGAGAAGATGGTTAAAAAGGAGAACGGTTCAATCAAGGCAAGAATATGTAGAGGCCAGAAATAGAGCAGAAATAGTGAAAAGAAATGCAAAGAAAGAGGCAGTGAGGAAGATGGCAGAGGAGCTAACAGAAGATGCAGCAGGTAATAAGAAGATATTTAAGATGGCAAGAACATATAGAACACAGAAGAAAAGACAAAGTAATATTAAGAATAAAGAGGGAGAAACCCTGGTGGAAGCAGAGGAAATAAATAATAGATGGACGGAATATTTTGATGAGCTGCTAAATGAAGGAAGAGGAGGAGGAGGTTGGAAGGAGAGATATGGAGAGATGGTAGGGGAGGATGTGGATGACATCACTAGAAAGAACTAGGAGGAAGCCATAAAAAGAAAAAATAGAAAAATGATAAAGCTCCCAGAAGATGGAATAGCAGTTGAGTTGATTGGGGCAGGCGATATTTTGAGAAGAAAATTATCTAGACTTCTAAATAGGTGTTGGAGAAGAAGGAGTCGAAGGCTGGGAAAAACTGTGTGATGAAGGAGGCTCTGGAGTGCAAATTACAGAGTCCTATCTTTGATGAACTATGTGAAATATATGGTGTTGGAGGAGAAAGGGCTGAAGAGGGTCAGCTCAGACCACAACTGGGAGAGAGACTTGGCACTGGATCCCAGAAGGGCAGGTACTGACGAGCCTTATGTTTCACATTGAGACAGGTGGAGAGAAGATTTTGAGTACAACAGGATGATCTATGTTGTGTTTATGGATTTAAAGAAAGCTTTTGACTTGGTTCCTAGGAATGGATTATGGAGGGTGTTAGAAGAAAATATGGAGTGGGAAGAAGATTGTGTGATGCACTGAAGAGTATCTACAAAGTGGCTAAGTGCAATGTGAGAACAGGGTATAAAAATTAAAAATGGTTTGAGGTGAAGGGGTGAAACGAGAAGCGTATTGTCGCCCTTATTGTTCATAGCTTATATTGATAAAGTCATTGAAGAGTTAAAGAGGAGGTGGAAATGGAGGGAATATTATGGCATATACGGATGATTTGGCGTTGTGGGTGAAGAGAGGAAGAATGGAAAAATTACGAGATGTTTCACTTGAAAACTTGGAACAAGGGGATACAAGTGAACACTAGAGAGGGTGAGGTGATGATGGGGAGCAGAGAGGGAGGATGGTTGGGAGGTCATAGTGAATGGAGAAAAGCTTGGAAAGAAAGTTAAAGATTCAAATACCTGGGTGGAACATATACAGAAGATCACCTTTAGGATAAACGAAGTTAGGAGAAGAGTGGGCTGTTATCCTTTGATGAAAGATCAATATATGGGTGTAGAGGTGAAAAGAAGTATTTACGAAGGAGTGTTAGCACCTATATTGCTATACGGAGCAGAGACATGGTGTACTACTAAAAGGCATGAAAGTAGGATACAGGCAACGGAGATGAAGATCTTGAGAGCAATAATTGGAAAGACTAAGAAAGATAGAAAGGAATGAAAGAGTCAGAAGGGAAGTCGGAGTGACACCTATGGTGAGGAGGATAGATGTGGCAAAAATCAGATGGTGGGGACATTTGGAAAGGATGCAGGAAGACAGGCTGGCGAAGAAACGATGGGAGTGGACGCCGGATGGAAGAAGACTCAGAGGAAGACCAAGGAAGAGATGGAAGGAGTCGTTGCAAGATTCGTTGATGAGATGCGGGCTGCCTGCAGTGGAGGAAATACAAGAGAGAAGACTGTGGGAAGACAGAGCCGAGTGGAAAAGCATGCTGAGTCGACTGACAGGTCGTGGTT
>JABUQX010144274.1:0-2500 GCA_015478945.1 Trachelipus rathkii
TTATTATTATTATTATATTATTTCCATATATTACATTAAATATTATATTATATTACATATTATATTATATTATTATTATTATTATTATTATTATTACATATTATATATTATATATTATTATTATTATTATTATTATTATTATATTATTAATATTATATTATTATTATTATTATTATTATTATTATTATTATTATATATAAATAGTTATTATTATTATTATTATTATTATATATTATTATTATTATTATTATATATATATATATGTTATTATTATTATTATTATTATTATTATATATATTATTATTATTACATATTATTATTATTATTATATATTATTATTATTGGTTATTATTATTATTATTACTATTATTATTATATACATATATTATTATTATTATATATATTATTATTATTACATATTGCTTTCATATATATATTATACATATTATTATATTAGTATTACATTATTACATAATGTGCATATTTCGAGCTCCTTATTGTGAATATTTTTCAGCTGGTGAGTAATTTCTTTATACATATATATTATTATTATTATTATTATTATTATTATATTATTATTATATTATTATTATTATTATTATTATTATATTATTATTATTATTATATATATTATTATTATTATTATTATATTATTATTTATTATACATTATTATATTATTATTATTATTATATATATTATTATTATTACATATATATACATATTATTATTATTATATATTATTATTATTATTATTATATAGAGTTGACGATTGGTCTTATTAAATGAAATGAAAGCCAAGCAAGAGATGTTGTTAAGGAAACATATATATATATTTCCATATTATTATTATTATTATTATTATTATTATTATTATTATTATTATTATTATTACATACATATATATTATTATATTATTATATTATATATTATTATTATTATATATTATTATACATATTATTATTATACATATTATTATTATTATTATTACATATATATTATTACATATTATTATTATTATATATAGAGTATATATATATATATATATATATATTTATATATATATATATATATATATATATATATATATATATATATATATGAAAGATATATATATATATATATATATATATATATATATATATATATATATATATATATATAGATATATATATATAAATATATATATATATATATATATATATATATATATATATATATATATATATATATATATATATATATATATATATATATATATATATATATATAACTATTTCAGTAGTTCTTAACAAAAAATAAATTGGTAACTATGCCTCTTAAAATTTGCAACTTCTGCAGCTCTGTGTTGGACCTCCTGAGGGAAAACATGGACCACAAGGACATGGAGGAGGAAGAGGACGTGTAGATATTAGTTTACGGTGTTTTAATTACAAAAATTAATAAATGTGTTTTTCTTCCATATAAAAGCATGCTTTTATTATCGCACTAAAGTTTACTTTGCAATTAAATTTAGCAAAATAGGTGCATAGGCGCACTAGGGGTACGGTGGCATAGCTGGCGCAGGTCTGCACACATTTAACTCTGGATATATATATATATATATATATATATATATATATATATATATATATATATATATATATTATTAGATAAAGTATATATATATATATATATATATATATATATATATATATATATATGAACTCATTCTTGGAAAACGAAGTTATATGAAAGATTTTATATCGAAAAATGCTGAATTATGAAAAGAAATTTATGAAATTTAAAAAGGGCAAAATTTTACAGGAAAGAAAAGATAGCCCGGATCGGTATTATAGGATTAATTTTTATTTTTGATTTGATTTTGGTATCTGACAAGAAATATGAGCCTGCATTTAATATTTTTTTATAACAAGTTTACAGTACTATTAACTGCTATTAAGTAATTTGAAAAACTTTGATTTTTTTTTCTTTTTTTTTATACTTATAAATAGGTCTTTAAGGGTAATTCTCACGCTCTATTGCTTTGAAATAATCGTAAAAAAAATCGATTACATCGTTCGTTCGATATATATCGTTTAACTTTCTTTTAAAGGAAAAGTTCATATATATATATATATATATATATATATATATATATATATATATATATATATATATATATATATATATATATATATATATATATATATATATATATATATATATATATATATATATATATATATATATATATATATATATATATTTATATTTATATATAAAAAGATATATATATATATATATATATATATATATATATATATATATATATATATATATATATATATATATATATATATATATATATATATATATATATATATATATATATATATATATATATATATATATCCCTTGGTTTCCAAAATACATAGGCCTATCCAATTCTACAAGAGTTGGTAGTATTTCCCGAAACAGATCCAATTTAAAAGCAGACATGTCCAATTACAACTCATTGAT
>JABUQX010144274.1:7500-15073 GCA_015478945.1 Trachelipus rathkii
GTTCTCTTTCAGCTGCTATGTTATATAAACTAAAATAAATATAGTAAAAAATCATAAAATAAAATTATCACAAAGTTTTGCTTTTAATTTTTTGAAAAAAGGTGAGGCGTTCTAAAATGTTGTTGATGATAGGATCTATTTGTCAGTCTTTTCTTTGTATATTGTAGTTATTGAAATTTTTTAAGTAGAAGGATTCGGTAAATCTTCTAGGGTGAAGGTTTTCAATGTTAGTGATGGGTGTCATGTGGTCTATGTTAATAGCATGATTGTGTGTAGATCTGTTTATGGTGAGGGCAGAGTTGAGGTTGTCTTGAAGTAGGTTATATTTGTGTTGGTAATTACGGCCGGTGAAGTCATGTGTTTCAGCAATGTATATGTTATTGCAATGGGCACAAGGTATTTTGTATACACATTGAGAGGTAATGGTATTGGCATGAGTTTGTGGTTTAAAATTTTTTTGAAAGGAAAAAGATTTGAAGATGAGGTAAGGATAGTTTTAGGTAGGAATTTTACCTGTTAACAATAACCCCATTGACATCCTTACATTTATTGACAACATTCACCCTAGCATAACATTTACTGTAGAATATGAAACTAATAGCACCTTACCCTTTTTGGATACTCTTTTAATTTGGTCCCCCAACCATAACATACAATTCGCGGTAAATAAAAAACCTACTTCTAACCCTAGCTAAATACACTGGTTTTCTTCTCACTGTCTAAATACTAAAATCGGTACCTTATCCTCTATATTCCTTAGAGCTTTAAGGATTTGTTTCCCCTCCTACCTACAAAATGAATTTAATTTAATCCCTTCAACCTTTTGCAAACTATCCTATACTCAATATATTACCAACGCTCTCCGCAAGGCGAAGAATAATTTTTATTCCAACCAACCACCACGTGATACAGCACACATTTCCTACCTCCCTTTACCTTCGTCATCTCAAAACTTCTGCAAAATATTCTTACCTAAAACTATCCTTACCTCATCTTCAAATCTTCTTCCTTTCAAAAAAAAATTTAATCCACAAACTCATACCAACACCATTACCTCTCAATGTGTATACAAAATACCTTGTGCCCATTGCAATAACATATACATTGCTGAAACACATGACATCACCCGCCGTAATTACAAACACAAATATGACCTACTTCAAGACAACCCCAACTCTGCCCTCACCATACACAGATCCACCCACAACCATACTATTAACATAGACCACATGATACCCATCATTAACATTAAAAACCTTCACCTTAGAAGATTTACCGAATCCTTCTGAATAAACAATTCCAATAATTACAATATACAAAGAAACGACTCACAAATAGACCCACCATCATCAGCAACATAATTTTAAACTCCTCTACCTTTTTAAAAATTAAAATAAAAACTTTAAGCATAAACATTTTATGTTTTTACTATATTTTGATTTGGATTTATATAAAATAACAGCTGAAGAAGGGACCAAGATTGGTCGGCTTTTAGTAATATTCCTTCATAAATTCTTGTAATATCTGATATTAAACTTGTAACCTCTTAGGAATAGAATATTAATTTTCTTCTATTTTGATAAGAATCTCACAAGCATATATTTAACTAACACATTACGATTTATTATTACAGCTGACGTCTTAAGTCAATTTACCTTATATATATATATATATATATATATAATATATATATATATATATATATATATATATATATATAACTATATATATATAATATATAGCATTAATAATATATATAACATATATATATATATATATATTTATATATATATATATATATATATGTAATATATATTTCTACTATATATATATATAATATATATGTATATATATACTATGTCCCAGCTATATACTATCTTTCTTTATAATATATATACTCTCTTCTCTTATATATATATATATATATGTAATACATATATATAACCTTATATATATATCATAATATATATATATATATATATATAACTAATAACCTTATTTTTATTTTTATTTATAAAAATATATATATATATATATATATATATATATATATATATATATATATATATATATATATATATGTATTTAAGAATTATCAATAAAATCAAAATACTCAACCCTTACTCAAACATTTCAAGCCTTCCACCTTTAGTTGCTGTATATAACGTCTCAATAATTCCTCCATTTTTATAGAAACCAACTGCAAGGACAAATCCCACTCCTATTCCCATTGTTGACAATTGAAAAACATCAGTCCAAATTACTGCCCTAATACCTCCCTGATTAATATATATATATATATATATATATATATATATATATATATATATATATATATATATATATATATATATATATAAATATATATATATATATATATGATATATATATATATATATATATATATATATATATATTAATGTATAGTAGTGGAACTATGATCTGGAATAAGAGGTATAGATCTAAAGTAAAATGTGTTCAGATGGTCAATCTTAGGGGCGTGTTAGGTGTGAGAAGAATTGATAAAATGTGGAATGAACACATTAGGGAGTTGTGTGGTGTAAAGAAAGGAGTAAATGAGAGAATAAATGAAAATACATTGACATGGTTTGGTCATGTGGAAAGAATGAATGATAGTCGGTAGGTTAAGTGGATATGTATAGTGGTGAGTATGCTGGGAATCGACTGGCCGGGAGAGCGAAGAAAAAGTTTATTCAGTCAGCAAAAGAATGCCTGAAGGAGAGGAATGTGAGTTTGGCAGAGGCTGGAAGAAAGGTGCATAATAGGAGTGAATGGCGTTGTGGGGCTATGGTTATGGCCCACCAGGGCCAAGAGATGAACCCTACATTGACAAGATGCCACAGTGAGGGTTCGTCTCGGTCCCGTGAAGCTCTAAGGTGGATTTTTCTGATTGAGGCGAGTTCTCACAAAAGGGTATTATATATATATAATAATATCATATATATATAATATATATATACTATATATATATATATATATATATATATATATATATATATATATAATAACAACACTTAACAACGCCTTAATAGCATATAATATATATATATATATATATGTAGCAATATATATATATATGGGGTAAGGACCGTGTTCTCTTTTGAACCTGCGTCATTCTTATACTACTGTCCTGTTTCCGGTGCATGTATCGCACCTTACACCCAGTGTAATGGAGAGAGGAATTAATGATAAATATATATATATATATATATATATATATATATATAATAACATATATATATATATATATATATATATATATATATATATATATGTATAATATATATAATATTGTGTATATATATATATATATATGTATATACTATATATATATATATATATATATATATATATATATATATATATATATAGCAATATATATATATATATCAATCATTATGATATGGACGTTATATATACATATATATTTATATATGTAATATATATATATGTATAGCATAATAATATATATATATGTATATATATATATATATATATATATATATATTTATAATAATAATATATATAGCAATAACTATGTATATATATATATATAATAATAATATATATAATATATACTATATTCTTTAATATATATAATAATAATATATATAATATATATATAAATATATATATATCATTATGTTGTAATATTGATATATATGTATATATATATGTATATATATATATGTATATATATAACATAACTCTCTTTCTTTATATATATGTAGCCATACGCGCCATATAACATAACAACAATAACCATATATATATATCATTATGACGGGTGATGTTAATTATATATATATATATGCTTAATATATATATATATATATATATATATATATATATATAACTATACTATTCTTTCTATACTACTGCCGCCTTAATATAATATATATATATATATATATATATCATATATATATATATTCGATATACGCTACTTTCTTGCCCTTTGCCCACCACACTCACTTCCAGGTGGCTACAGCACGCTGGAATCGCCTGCCGCGCGGTCGGCCCTCTAAAGATCGTTTAAATTTGTGATGTCCCAGATTGCTCTGGAACGATAGTTAGCTGGACACTCTATGAGGAAGTGGGACGCAGTCTCCGCGGCCTGTTTGCCATTTTGAGCAGATATTTGATGTGGTCTGGTTAAGTTTAAACCTGTACTTGTAATATTGCAGGTTTGTGTGTATGGATATTTGTTTATTTTTGCTAAAATCCGTGCTAGCTATGGATTTGCTGATGTTGTTATATTTTCAATGTGTTTTGCGAAGGTTTGGTATGTGTCCAGTGTTATCACAAGAATTTTGGATGTTTTGTTTATTGGGATAGCTATGTTGTTTAAAAAGATTTGGGAGTTAGAAGTGCCAAGTTGGCGGTTTGTTGTAATTATTGTGATTTATGATTTGTTAGGTGATTCAGACATTCTGTTGCCAGTTTACCAAGTTTGAATTTGGTTGATATATTGCTGAGTCAGAAGAGTTGCTGTTTTTAGGTTCTGGTGTATGGTGATTATAGTGATGTCATCTGCGCAGGTTGTTATATTAGTGTGGGGTTGTTTGTGGTTTTGGTAGGTCGGCTGTGAAAAAGTTGAATAAGGTAGGGGATAGGAGTGCTCCTTGAGGTACAGCATTTTTGATATTTACTGTACGTGATTTCTTGTTTTTGACCAGTATTTGGGCTGGTCTCCCTGATAGGAAGTTGGGTAACCATTTTTTTAAATTAGTGAGGATGTTTGATTGTATTATTTTATGGATTATATTGTGTCTTGTAACTGAATCAAGGCTTTGCTTATGTCGACTGCTATAGTAGTGGTGAGGAGGCCTGAGATTTAAGCTATTTTTTATTGGTTGAATGATATTTGTGCGAGATCAGTTGAGGTTGAGTAGTTTTGATGGAAACCTTGTTGAAACGTTTGTTTGGGGATGTATGGTTTTATTATGTTTTTATATATATATATATATATATATATACATATATATATATATATATATATATATATATATATATATATATATATCTTCTTCTTCTTGCTATATATATATATATAGATGTTAAATATTAAATCATCGCAATTATATAAGATGTTAAGGAAAGAACATATATGTTTGCCTGTTATGTTCTTTCTTTAAGCATCTTATGATCTGATGTACAAATATTCGCATCACCAATATAAAGAACGAGGGATAGGACGGGCTGGACACCTGGTGATGTCGCTCGCCTTGAAGGGAGCTCAGTTGCTTTATAACTTATTCTTGAATCCAAGTTTTTGGCTTGGAGGATAAGCTCGAATCGTAACACACACCGGGTATATTGTCATCCTCAGTCGCAACATGGCAGTGGTTCCAATCCCGGAGAAGGAATTTGATTTGCGTTGCGTTGCACATTGTATTTCTTTCTTTAACATTTATGTAATATATATATATAACATATATAAATATTTTTAAATATCTTATATATATATATATATATATATATATACATATATATATATATATATATATATATATATATATATATATCAGGGCTGCGGAGTCGTAAAATAAATTTTTCGACTCCGACTCCGACTCCGACTCCTTAAATTCAAATTTGGATTTTCGACTCCGACTCCGACTCCGACTCCACTTAAACAAAAATTTTCGACTCCGACTCCGACTCCGACTCCACTTAAACAAAAATTTTCGACTCCGACTCCGACTCCAGACTCCAGCAGTCAAATTCAAAATTTCGACTCTGACTCAGCTTAGTGCTTACAAAGTTACAATAAAACATTTTTGTTTCAACTATTTTTTTTCTTGCTTTTGAGAATAAAAAAATATACCACTTTTCCAATGAATCTAATCTTCAAATGCTATACGGTAAAATATCGTAAAGACTAGAGGTGTAGCAGATATCCGCATTCGCATAATTTTTCTCTACCCGCATCCGCATTTGCATTCGCATCCGCATGAATTTTTGGCGGATAGCGGATAGTATTCATTTATGAATTATGATACTAAATGTTCCTCAACTTTCTTTAACGCAAGATGTCCAGACTCGTTGGAATAGTAGTTGGTACATGTTGAGAGGATGGGAGAAATAAATGAAGCTGTCTCTCCTTATGCTTCGAACAAACACAAAGGTGAAAGAGGCTTGACAGGTGATGATAGTACGATTTTAGGTAAATTGTATTACTCTTCTTAAACCGTTTAAAGAAGAGGTATCTAAGACTATTATCTCAGAAAATTCTTGTTTGCCAGACGAGATTCCTCTAGATGCAACGAGAAAGAAAGCTGTGCTAAATGCTGCTATTAAAGTAAGGAACTTTCAAAGGTGACAGAAACACTAATACTGGAGATAGATAATAATAGATTTCAAAATCTGCCCTGCAAAACGATTACGCATCTACAATAGTAACTTTTTCTAGATCCTAGATACAAAACAGAAATTTCTTGAACCACGTGTTTCACAAAGGTTAAAATTTATTTAGTATGCCTATGTGATGAAATGCTGCTAAAGCCAGAAATTACACCAGCCAATAAAAGATATAAGAAACAGACACACATTTACTATCTATTAGCAGCGAAACCATTGCAGAACCCATGAACGTTCTTTTGGCTTCTAACAGCAGTGATGAAGAGTCTTGTTCAGAGGTGTCAAAGGACACTCTGTCATTGATCGAAGATTATCAAAAGCAAAAACTCTTGGAATAGGATAAAGATCCATTGGTTTGATGGCTTGATAATTGTAAAAGTTTCACATCTTGAGAACTCGGCAAGGAATACTTAGCATATACCTTCAATAAGTGTAGCTCTGGCAGTGTCTTAGCGATGCAGATCTCATTCACAAAAGAAAAGAGAAGCAAACTCTCCTTTAAAGGGCTCAAAAAGTTTTTTTTAACACAATTTGAGAATTATTAATTTCAAGTATTATTCTACATATAACCCTTTTTTCAAATGGGTTGAGGCTGAGGAAAGAGATTGGTGGGTTTTAATAGAGTTGGTCCATATCTCACCAAATCTAATTAGCTTAAGATATATATATATATATATATATATATATATATATATATATATATATATATATATATATATATATACTATATATATATATATATATATATATATTATATATATATATATATATATATATATATATATATATATATATATATATATATATATATATTTATATATATATATATATATATATATAACTATATATATTTATATATATATATAATAACATATATATATATATATATATATAACAATAACATATATATATATATTTATATATATCTTTATATTATATATATATATATATATATATATATATAACAATAACTCATATATATATATATATATATATATATATATATATATAATATATATATATATATATATATATATATATATATATAATATATATATAACAATATATATTTAAAGGTGTAGCGGATGGTGATTTTCACTATCCGCGGATGCGGATGCGGATAGTAAAATCACTATCCGCGGATGGATTGCAGATGCGGATAGCGGATAGTTAAGTTTTTAGAGTTTCAGCC
>JABUQX010144277.1:0-2500 GCA_015478945.1 Trachelipus rathkii
CGGTACTTCGTTCAGTTTATGTTTGGAGTGTTTAACCGTTTCGCATTTATCGTGACGCTTTCGCGTTTATAGTGCATGACTTCATATATATATATATATATATATATATATATATATATATATATATATATATATATATATATATATATATATATATATATATATATATATATATATATATCAATTAAATTAGAAACACTAAAAATACTCTCTCTCCCTCTCGCACACACACACACACACACACACACACACACACACACACACACACACACACACACACACACACACACACACACACACACACACACGGTTGCTGCCAGCGATCGTAAGATTTTTTTCTGATTTACCTTGCCAAAGCAGCCAAACGTACCAATGATGCTGCCTCTTTTTTTTCAATAAATGATTAATTAATTATATATATTTTTTTTTACTTTATAAGTATGTTTTGTCTCCTGAATTCAAAAATATATTCATTGTGTGAGCGTAGTCAGGGCCGGATTATTTATTTATTTATTTATTTGAAATATTGGCAACTAGATTCTTATCGTACTTACGTCTTGCTGAAAAAGTGCAGACAAAACGATTGTTTTTCACAGTAATGAATAAAATCTGATCTGATAAGGTGATTCTGTGTTAACGTTTTTTTGAATGTTTTAGTGTTAACTACTGGTTACCCTTTCTTTCCCTCATAAATTTTTAATATTTTTTTTAACAATTTTTAAAGCATTTTCGTACTTTTAGGTGATACTAACAAGGCGTAAAGAATTAGTTACATAATTTTAAATATCTTACGCAGGAGCTACTTGTCAAATGCTAATTTGTAATGAGAGAAAAATATTTTCAATTTAAAAACCTAAATCCATTTCATCAGTGCATACGGTTATATATATATATATATATATATATATATATATATATATATATTTTTTTTTATATATATATATATAAATATATATATATATATATATATATATATATATGATAATTATTTTATATTCTATGCCAGTAGTTAGAAAATCAAAGTAAAAGAGTAGAAACATTTTTACTTGAAACATATAGGGCCTATATATATATATATATATATATATATATATATATATATATATATATATATATATATATATATATATATATATATATATATATATATATATATATAAAAATATTATATATATAAAATATATATATATATATATATATATATATATATATATATATATATATATATATATACAGTATATATATATATATATATATATATATATATATATATATATATATATTATTCTTTTTTTTTTACAGATATTTCCCTTGCTTTTGCTACTATAATATAATTATAATTTTTTTCTACGGTTCCTGAAATGTCATTTAGAATTTATAAAAGTGGAGCTCAAAAAAGAAAGGAGAAGCAGAAAGCTGAAGATACGCTTAGCAAATTGCCAAAATTAGATAGCTTCTTTACAAAGACAGATAAGGGGCATGAGTCGCCTGATTCTGGTGAACCCAACGCCAGTATCACAGCGGGTCCCTCATGTGATACTGATATTCGTCCCATTTCTGATACAGAACCTGGTACATTTAGTTCTATAGAATCTGCTTCAATGATTGGATCAAGAAGAATTCAAATTGACCAACAAGAGAGTACTAGTAGTACGAACAAAGAAGATCCAACCTCAAAAAACAAACAGAATGATGTTGGGCTATGGGATGATTTAAGCAAAGATGACATCGTATACTGGGTAGAAAAAGGTCCGTCAGAGTGTCAACACTCAGATGGTTCATTTGAAAAGTCAAAGAGGTGTTATGCAAACCAAGACAGATATTGTTCAAAGAGTTTCTTCTATCCCAAACGGGCTAACGGTGAAAAATACTGCAGAGAATGGTTAGTATATTCACCAGAAACTGGTCGTGTATACTGTTTTGTGTGCAAACTCTTTTCAAATTCTCCAAAACCATTATCATCATGTGGATTTTCTGATTGGCGCAACACGTTTTTAATTCAAAATCATGAAAATTCTGAAGACCATAGAACGTCTTCAGTAGCATATCTCGCAAGAAAACGTGGCTCAAAAATTGACTGTCAACTAGCAGAACAGATACATAATAAACGGCAATACTGGAAACACGTTCTTGAACGAGTTGTGGCAGTCATAGTTACTCTGGCAGAGCGTGGTTTACCTTTCAGAGGAGATAAGGAAATATTTGGTTCTCCCCACAATGGCAATTACCTTGGATTACTTGAACTTGTTGCAATATTTTATCCTTTTCTAGCAAATCATATAAAAGAATTTGGAAATAGAGGATCAGGTGTTACATCCTATCTTTCTAAAACAATATGTGATGAATTTATCCAAATGATGGCAATTAAAGTAAGAAAATCAATTTTGGATGATTTAAAAACAGCAGGATACTTTAGTTTATCTGTAGATTCCACTCCAGACCTGTCCCATGTAGATCAGCTCACTGTTATTGTAAGGTATGTCGCACAGGATAATGGGCT
>JABUQX010144277.1:20000-22670 GCA_015478945.1 Trachelipus rathkii
TTTAAAAAATTTTTAAATGAAAAATTTGTTGCCAGAAGACGTGCTGAACAGGGTTCAAATAGTACAGAATCCTTAGTCGGATCCGGATCCCGGAGTCAGACCAGAGTCGAAGAATCAGGCAAGGTGAAGACTTGGAACATCAGTGTAAATTTTTCAGAAGAATGTTTTTAGATGAAAAATTTATTGCCAAGTCGTGCTAAAAAATTTTCAAATAATTTTGAAACACTGTGATCAGATCAGGGCTGAAGAGGTGAGTGGAGCCAGGCCGGAGCCAGGCCAGGCGGAGCCCGGAACCTGAGTATGAATTTCAAAAAATATTTTTAGGTTGAAAAATTTAATGCCAGCAGACGCACTGAACAATTTTCAAATGGTGCAGAAACCTTAGTCAGATTCAGGTCCGGATCCGGATCCAGTTCGGAGACGGATCCTGGGTATAAATTTTCTTTTCAAGAAATAATTTTCTTTGATGAAAAATTTATTGCCAGAGTGCTGGACAATTTTCAAATAGTGCAGAATCCTTAATCAGATTCGGAGCCGGAGCCGGAGCCGGAGCCGGAGCCGACCGGAGCCGAATTCAAAGTCGAAGATGGAGTCGGAGCCAGGTAGGATTTTTTTCTAAAAATATTTTTAGGTGAAAATTTTATTGATGAAGACGTGCTGAACAATTTTCAAATAGTTCAGGAAACCTTAGTCGGATCGGATCCGGATCCAGACCAGAAACCAGGCCGGATCCTGGAGTATGGTACTAAAAAATATGTTTTGGTGAAGGCTTATTGCCAGAGGGTGTGCTGTTGTTTCAAATGGTTCGAAACCTTGGTCAGATCGAAAGGTGAAGTCAGGCTGGGTATTGTGGAGCTGGAGTCAGAGTCAGCCTGGATATGAATTTTTGAAAAATATTTTTTAAGTGAAAAAATTAATGCCAGAAAACGTACTGAACAAATTTCAAATAGTGCAGAAACCTTAGTAGGGTCCGGATCCGGATCCAGATTGGAGCCTTATCCTTGGTATAAATTTTTTCAAGAAATATTTTTAGAATAATTTATTCCAGAAGACTTGCTGAACAATTTTCAAATAGTGCAGAATCCTTAATCGGATCCAGATTCGGAGTCGGAGCCGGAGCCGGAGTCGGAGCCGTAGTATGATTTTTTTCGAAAAATTTTTTGATCGAAGAAGTGCTGAACAATTTTCAAATAGTGCAGAAACCTTAGTCAGATCCGAAGCCGAACTCGGAGCCGGTGTCGGAGCCGGAGCCGGATCCTGGGTATTAATTTCTTTCAAAAAATATCTTTTTAGGCGAAAAATGTATTGCCAGAAGACGTGTTGAACAATTTTCAATTAGTACAGAAACCTTAGTCGGATCCGGAGCCGGATCCGGAGCCGAACCCGGAGCCGGGTCCTGGGTATGAATTTTTTTAAGAAATATTTTTTTAGGTGAAAAATTTATTGAAAGAAGATGTGCTGAACAATTTTGCTGGAACCTTTGATGGATCCGGATCCGGAGCAGGATCCGGAGTTGGATCCGGAGCCGGATCTTGCTTATAAATATTTTTCAAGAAATATTTTTTAGTTGAAAAATGTATTGCCAGAAAACTTGCTGACTAATTTTCAAATAGTTCAAAAACCTTAGTCGGATCCGGATCCGGAGTCGGAACCGGAGCCGGAGTTAGAGCCGGATCCTGTTTATAAATTTTTCCAAGAAATATTTTTTTAGATGAAAAATTTATTGCCGGAAGACATGCTGAACAATGTTCAAATAGTTCAGAAACCTTAGTTGGATCGGATCCGGAAACGGAGCCGGATTCTGGGTATAATTTTGTTCCTATAAATATTTTTTTTGATGAAAAGTTTATTGCCAGAAGACGAGACGTACTAAACAATTTTCAAATAGTGCAGAAATCTTAGTCGGATCCAGCGCCGGATCTGGAGCCGCAGCCGGAGTATGAAACGGAACCAGATTCTTTGCATAAATTTTTTCAAAAAATATTTTTGTACGTGAAAAATTTATTGCCAGAAAGTACTGCACAATTCTCAAACAGTGCAGAAACTATAGTCGGAGTTGGAGCCGGAGCCGGAGAAAAGTAATTTATTTTTTTCTTTTGGTTTAACAAAGCCTAATTTTTGTACGCTTAGTGTGAAGTGAAAAAAAAATATATATATATATATATATATATATATATATATATATATATATATATATATAAATAAATATATATATATATATATATAAATGTTTATTTATATAAAAAAATATATATATATATATATATATATATATATATATATATATATATATATATATATATATATGGATTGGGTTATGAAAGAATCAGAGGTGGGGTGAGGTAGCAAGGGATGGTGTTAGAGTAATGGAGAATGAAAGAGAGTGGAGGGTGCCTACCTATTATATGCGGATGATTAAGTTTAGTGTGGCCGAATCTGAAATAGCTTTGAAGGGATTAGTAGAGAGAGATTTGGCAGATGTGTGTAAGGAGGAGGTTTGAAAGTAAACGTAGAATAATGTTGTTTTTCTTCTTATTTAAGGAAGGAGTCATTAAACTTTCAGAGCAATTTCCATTTCTACAAGTTCAACGAGTTTTTCAAGCCTTTATCTTTATATATATATATATATATATATATATATATATATATATATATATATATATATATATA
>JABUQX010144278.1:0-10870 GCA_015478945.1 Trachelipus rathkii
TTTGTATTTTTTTCTTTTCTATTTATAAATTTTTTTTATTTAAAATTGAGTCTTTGAAATTTTTTTCATTAAATTTTTTTGAATTTTAAATGATTGCTTATTTTAAATTTATTTGCTTGAATATGATTAATGAGATTAATGATTAATTTAAAATGTTAATGTTAAAATTTGATATTGATTTTATAGTTATTCACTTAATGATAATTATTGTTTAATTTATTTTTTAATTTCTTATAAAGTTCATTTATTTATTTTTGTTGTCATGTTAGGATTTGTTTATTTTTGTTTCATTTCAGTTTTTTTTTTTTCCTGCGCTGGCCCTGTGTCTGAAGTTGCTCCGGTAGCTGTTCTTGTGGCTCCGTTTATGGTACTTGGTACCAACTAAAAACTTAATGGTGCGGTGCACTTAATATAAAACTTAAAAGGCAACAGGCTGTATTAATAACTAATGACTAACTGAAACATAGAAATTGAAATATGGAAACTAAAATAAGAGATTTATATTGAGAAAATAGAGATTGGATTTATAAGTAGGTAGAAAGAAAATTTATAAAATTAGAAAGTGGAAAACTAAAAATTGAAAGAAATACCAGAACTGACTGAACAAAATTGGACAGAGAAATTAAAAGTGGAAAATTGGAAAGTATAAAACTTAACGTGAAATACATTTTGAAACATTAAACATTAAGATATAAAACATTTTGAAAAATTAAAGGAAAAATATTTTGAAACATTAAAAGGAAAGAACATTTTGAAAAAATTAAAAGGAAAACATGTTGAAAAATTAAAATTAAAAGGAAAACATTTTTTTGAACATAACACAATTACTTAAATAGTGCAGTGAAGTGCAAACTAAACTATTAAACATAACACTGTTGTGTTGCATAAACCAAAACTTTACCAAAATTGACAATTGTTTCGTTAAATTGAATAATTCATTTTCATTTCATATTGAAATTATCGTTTATTATATTTATATGTCTAAAATCTCATATGTTGTAGGTATAGGTTTAGTTTGTAGTATAGTATATGGTATACTGTAATATCTGGTGGTGGATTGGTGTTTTGGTATTGGGATACTGGGTAAAGTAATAAAGTGGTAGTGGTATTTGATTTGTGTATACCAATTGTTGAATACCTTATAATAATTATTTTGGTGTATAATTTTATGAGAAATACAATAGGTGTAGGTACGCTTTATTTTGTGTGTAATAAATTTAAGGTGTATGTGGTGTTTGTTATTGTTATCCCCTCTAATTATCCTGGAAGGCAGCCTCACGACCATTTAACTTTAGATTTTTGTAGGTTTATTAACGTAAATCTGCTACATATTTGTGGCACCCAACGTGGGGCTGTCTCGAAGGATAGGTGAGGGGCATAGTGTAAAGTAGTAATAGTAGAAAGTAGTAAGGTAGTAATATTAGTGTAGAAATGGCTACGGTTGAGGAATTAAGGGTGGAGGTAGAAAGGTATAAGGAGGCTTTGAGAAAGAAAGAGAAAGAGAATGAAGAATTGATAAGGTGAGAGAATTATCAGAGGGAATGAAGGAAATGGAGAAACGAATGGAAGAGAGAATGGAGGAGAAAATGGCCACTAAAATAGAGGAAATGTTGAACAACAGGTTTGCTGATGGGATTGGAGGGAACGGAATGAATGGAACCCAACAAAGGGTGACCTCTACTCCAAAGGTAGACGTAAAAAGAAAAAAGAGTGGGAGAGTGGAAAAGAAGGACGAGAGAGTGAAAACCAAAGATGAGGAAAAAGTGATGAACCAGGATGATGAGTTAAGTGATGTGACTGAGGATGATGGGGATGGGGATGGAGAGAAGGATGTAAATAAGGTGGTGAATGAGAAAATTGAAAAGAATGGGAAGAAAGAGAAAAAGGATAAAAAGAAGAAGACTTCTAAGAACAGGAGACATGAAAGAAGAATGAAAAGTAAGAGTATAGACTCATTATATAGTAGTTCGGAAGGTGAGGTGAATGTGTTTGAGGGAAATGAGACGGGATCTAGTTCTGAGTCTGACAGTCGTAAAGTGAAAAAGAGTGTGTTTATTAGGAATATCCCCAAAATAAATAAGTTTAACGTGTATGGTACAAAGGAGGTTGATGAGTTTTTTAGGGAATATGAGGGTTATTGTAGGGAGAAGTTTGATGACAATAAGGTATTTTGGGTGAAAGAGTTGGGCGAATTTTTAGAGGGGCGAATGTTGGATTTTTATAAGGCCGTCAGTGTGGGTGAACCAAAGTATGAAGTGGTGAAAAAGAGGATAATGGACCAGGTTGTGAGAGTGAAAGGGGGAGTGAAGTATAGAAAGGTGAATGATTTTGATAAGGCTAGGCGTGGAAAGAATGAAAGGATTGATATGTATGTGCACCGACTGGAAACCCTGGCGAGAAAGAAGTTTGGGGATGATGATGTGGATATGAACAAAAGATTATTAAAGAAGTTTTTGGATACTGTTCCAACCGCGGTGGCAGAGTATATAAATTTGCGTAGGAAAGAGAAAATGAGATGGGCGGGAGAGCGATTGACTTGGGAGGATGTTTTGGAAATTGTAGAAGATAGGGAGTTTGAAGGCGAGCGAGAGGAGAATGAACGACGTGAGGTGTATAGTGGTAGGGAAAGGTATGCGGCAAATGAAAGGGCTTCACCACCCCCTCAGTATAGATCTTATAGAGACGCCCTGAAGGCAAACCCTTATGAAGTAATGGTGAAGTTTTTTACGGTGGTTTTGGAGGTGATGAAAGACAGGTGAATGCAGGAGGAGTGGGTAATTTTGCTGCTGGTCGTCAAGTTGGTGGAAATGTGAATGTGAGAGGGAATGATGGTTATAACCAAGGTCAAAGGTATAATCAGGGTCAAGGGATTAGAGGTCGTGGAAACCAAGAAAATGTGAGTGCGAATAGGAATGTGAAGTGTTTTCGTTGTGGGAAGATGGGTCATATGATTTCAGAATGCAGATGAGCAACTGGTGCTTGTTTTAGCTGTGGGCAAGTGGGCTGTACAGACCCGCAAAGGGCTGGGTGTAGGAGATGCGGAGGTGTGGATCATTGGGTGCGTGATTGTCCACAGGGAGTAAGAGTGAGGCAACCGGTATGTGGGAATTGTGATGTCGAGGGGCATTTTTCTAGGATGTGCGGGTCCCCTAGAAACACTTGTACTAAATGTGGGAAAATAGGGCATGTGGCTGGTATGTGTTGGAGTGTGAGGCAACCAGGAGGGGTAGGTCAGCTTAATCCTGGTGTACTAGGTCTTGGTACTGGTGTTAGTGGTCCGGTTCAACCGGTTAGTGGTCAGGCTGTTGGTATGAATAGGAATGTAAATGTGAGTGAGGCAGGGGTGAACACGGTCAATAATCAGGTAAGGGTAAACACTCCGGGAAACAGGTTGCCTTGAGGGTTGCAGCTGGTGAACCCTCAGGTGAGATTAGGTTGTCACAGATAGGGGATGTAAGTGTCGATGTGTTTTCAGTTGGTCCTGTGAATGAATGTATGAGTATTAAGGTTTATTGTGGAGGTATTGAGGTTCGTGCTTTTATTGATTCTGGGTGTATGGTTAGTGTTGTGTATAAAGGAGCATATGATAGGATGAATATAAGGGAAGATCAGAAAGAAGTCGGTAGGGGTCATATTAAAGGAATTAGTAATGTGTTGGTACCTGTAGAAGTAAAATTTAGAGAGAGCGTTAGGATAGGAGGAATAGGCATGGAGGAGAGTGAGTTTTATGTGATTGATAGTAGGAATGAAAAGTATGATGTGTTATTGGGATATAAGTTTTTGAGTGCGAATGGGATAGTTATTCATCCTGATCGAAGGATGATAGAGAAAAAGGTGAATAAGGATGGGAAATGTCAGATGTATGTGAATGATTTAGGGAAGGTAGATGTGAAATTGGTTAAAGGCGTGGAAGTGTTTGCTTTAGAGGATAGGTCCTTGAAGACGGATAAAGTGGTAAGTGTGAAAGTAGGTTGGAATACGAATGTGGGTGTGGATGAAAACCAGAATAGCATGTTTCTGGTGGATGGTTATGATGCGAGGTATAGGGTGAAAAGGGTTGCTCATGTCTTTGACGGTATAATAGATTTGAATAATCCTCAGGTATGTATGCAGAAGGTGCCTGATGTGAAAAAGAAGAGAGTGAGAGGTATAAGGGTTGGTGATGTAGTTGGTAGTTTGTATTCTGTTTTTGTATTAGAGAATTCGAGAGAGGGAGGAGGGATGCTGTGTTTGCTGAGTATTGAGAAGAAAAAGAAGTTGGGTGTATGATAGGAAATGATTGATAAAAGTAAAGTACCGGAAGAGTTTGAATGAAGTGGAGACAAAAGGTTGCGAATGAGATTGAAGAGCAGTGTGAAGAGTTAGAGCGAATAGGTGTGTTGGAAGAGAGTGAGAGTCCGTGGAATAGTCCGATTGGGCCTGTGCGAAAGCCTGATGGAAGATTGAGGTTATGCATTGATTATCGTAAGGTGAAGGAAAAGACTGTGAAAGATAGGTTCCCTATGTGTGTAGTTTCAGAGTGCGTGTATAGTATGTATGGAATGAAAGTGTTTACGAAAATGGATTTGGTACGTGGGTACTATCAGATGCCAGTGGAAGAGGATAGTAGGTGTGTGACTGCCTTTTCGACTGCAAAGCGGCATTATCAGTTTAGAAATTTGAGCTTTGGGTTAGCGAATGCTCCAGCAGCATTCCAGAGGGCGATGAATGTGGTTATGAATGATTTTCCCAGTAATAATGTGATGGTGTTTATAGATGATATATTAGTGATGAATGAATCTTTCCCTGAACATTTAAAGTTAGTGAATGATGTGTTGAAAAAGTTGGAGGAGATAGGTATAAAAGTGAAAGTTGAGAAGTGTGAGTGGTTTGCGGATGAGGTTGAATTCTTAGGACACAAGGTGTGTGCGACTGGTTTAAAGAAAGCGGAAAAGTTTATTGAGAAAGTTCTGCAGTTTCCAAAGCCGAGGAATGTTAGAGAGTTGAGAGGATATTAGAGATAGGAGTGTGCATATGGAAGTGGATGATTTGAGTAAATTTTGTGTGGAACTGGATGAAGTAGTGAATGTTATAAAGGCGAATGCCAGGATGAGAGAGATCGAGAAAGAGATTGCAGAAATGTCTGAGGGATTACCTAGGGAAGGAAGTGTGAATGAAGTAGTAGAGGTATGTGATGAAGGAGAGGAAGATGGGGTGAATAACCCCAGTGAACAAGTGATGAAATATGAGAAACTGTTTACTAGGAGTAGAGGGGTTGTAAAAGAGTATGATTGGGTGATGACAACGGCGTTATAAATGGGGAGTGATTCTTGGGTTAAATATGATACAAACTTAGGTGGGAGGGATGTAGTGAGGTAGTTTTTTGTGGTTGTTGTCTCATAATTTTTATTTTGTTTTTTTAGGTACAGCATGAATTGATTATTGATAAATGTTGTGTTGCTGTGAGTGATGGGTGTTCTGACGACTTCAGTAGTTAGTAGTTTCTTTTCAAAAGGTCCTTATTATCCTCTTATTCCTTGTTTCGCGGCATCCATCACTCTTTCACGTTTGAATGAGACGATTGTGAATGATTGTAGATGATTGTGATTAATTGTTTTGTTTCATGTATATTTTATTCTCTTCCGTAGGAATTATTTAAAATATAATCTAAAGCTTTTAGGGAAAGTGTACTGTCTTGTGGAATGGTCATGGAATGGTAATTTGGTTGTTATTGGTATTGAAGAATAGTGGTTTTGTGGATCTTCCTTTGTGGTTTTGGAATCTTTCCGTGGTAAGAGTCCTTAATTATTATTTGTTGTATTTTTATTTTTGATGATTACTTGAATTACTGATTAATTGATTAATGGAATTTATGATTAGCATTTTTATGATGGTCATTATTAATATTTTTCTTAACTATTATCGTTATTGGTTCATTATTGTTATTATTATTATTATTGGTCTTAGTAGATTTTATTTAATTTTGAAGGTTTGACGCCAAGTAGTGGATGCTTCTGGTTCTGGGTCACCGGTAGTCTAGTTGATCGAGATAGAAGAAGTAGAAGTAGAGGTGTGAAAAAAACTGGTCAACACCATTGGCCAGGTAGCTATTAAGTATTATTTTGTATTTTTTTCTTTTCTATTTATAAATTTTTTTTATTTAAAATTGAGTCTTTGAAATTTTTTCATTAAATTTTTTTTGAATTTTAAATGATTGCTTATTTTAAATTTATTTGCTTGAATATGATTAATGAGATTAATGATTAATTTAAAATGTTAATGTTAAAATTTGATATTGATTTTATAGTTATTCACTTAATGATAATTATTGTTTAATTTATTTTTTAATTTCTTATAAAGTTCATTTATTTATTTTTGTTGTCATGTTAGGATTTGTTTATTTTTGTTTCATTTCAGTTTTTTTTTTTTCCTGCGCTGGCCCTGTGTCTGAAGTTGCTCCGGTAGCTGTTCTTGTGGCTCCGTTTATGGTACTTGGTACCAACTAAAAACTTAATGGTGCGGTGCACTTAATATAAAACTTAAAAGGCAACAGGCTGTATTAATAACTAATGACTAACTGAAACATAGAAATTGAAATATGGAAACTAAAATAAGAGATTTATATTGAGAAAATAGAGATTGGATTTATAAGTAGGTAGAAAGAAAATTTATAAAATTAGAAAGTGGAAAACTAAAAATTGAAAGAAATACCAGAACTGACTGAACAAAATTGGACAGAGAAATTAAAAGTGGAAAATTGGAAAGTATAAAACTTAACGTGAAATACATTTTGAAACATTAAACATTAAGATATAAAACATTTTGAAAAATTAAAGGAAAATTATTTTGAAACATTAAAAGGAAAGAACATTTTGAAAAAATTAAAAGGAAAACATGTTGAAAAATTAAAATTAAAAGGAAAACATTTTTTTGAACATAACACAATTACTTAAATAGTGCAGTGAAGTGCAAACTAAACTATTAAACATAACACTGTTGTGTTGCATAAACCAAAACTTTACCAAAATTGACAATTGTTTCGTTAAATTGAATAATTCATTTTCATTTCATATTGAAATTATCGTTTATTATATTTATATGTCTAAAATCTCATATGTTGTAGGTATAGGTTTAGTTTGTAGTATAGTATATGGTATACTGTAATATCTGGTGGTGGATTGGTGTTTTGGTATTGGGATACTGGGTAAAGTAATAAAGTGGTAGTGGTATTTGATTTGTGTATACCAATTGTTGAATACCTTATAATAATTATTTTGGTGTATAATTTTATGAGAAATACAATAGGTGTAGGTACGCTTTATTTTGTGTGTAATAAATTTAAGGTGTATGTGGTGTTTGTTATTGTTATCCCCTCTAATTATCCTGGAAGGCAGCCTCACGACCATTTAACTTCAGATTTTTGTAGGTTTATTAACGTAAATCTGCTACATATTTGTGGCACCCAACGTGGGGCTGTCTCGAAGGATAGGTGAGGGGCATAGTGTAAAGTAGTAATAGTAGAAAGTAGTAAGGTAGTAATATTAGTGTAGAAATGGCTACGGTTGAGGAATTGAGGGTGGAGGTAGAAAGGTATAAGGAGGCTTTGAGAAAGAAAGAGAAAGAGAATGAAGAATTGATTGAGAAGGTGAGAGAATTATCAGAGGGAATGAAGGAAATGGAGAAACGAATGGAAGAGAGAATGGAGGAGAAAATGGCCACTAAAATAGAGGAAATGTTGAACAACAGGTTTGCTGATGGGATTGGAGGGAACGGAATGAATGGAACCCAACAAAGGGTGACCTCTACTCCAAAGGTAGACGTAAAAAGAAAAAAGGGTGGGAGAGTGGAAAAGAAGGACGAGAGAGTGAAAACCAAAGATGAGGAAAAAGTGATGAACCAGGATGATGAGTTAAGTGATGTGACTGAGGATGATGGGGATGGGGATGGAGAGAAGGATGTAAATAAGGTGGTGAATGAGAAAATTGAAAAGAATGGGAAGAAAGAGAAAAAGGATAAAAAGAAGAAAAAGACTTCAAAGAACAGGAGACATGAAAGGAGAATGAAAATGAAAAGTAAGAGTATAGACTCATTATATAGTAGTTCGGAAGGTGAGGTGAATGTGTTTGAGGGAAATGAGACAGGATCTAGTTCTGAGTCTGACAGTCGTAAAGTGAAAAAGAGTGTGTTTATTAGGGATATCCCCAAAATAAATAAGTTTAACGTGTATGGTACAAAGGAGGTTGATGAGTTTTTTAGGGAATATGAGGGTTATTGTAGGGAGAAGTTTGATGACAATAAGGTATTTTGGGTGAAAGAGTTGGGCGAATTTTTAGAGGGGCGAATGTTGGATTTTTATAAGGCTGTCAGTGTGGGTGAACCAAAGTATGAAGTGGTAAAACAGAGGATAATGGACCAGGTTGTGAGAGTGAAAGGGGGAGTGAAGTATAGAAAGGTGAATGATTTTGATAAGGCTAGGCGTGGAAAGAATGAAAGGATTGATATGTATGTGCACCGACTGGAAACCCTGGCGAGAAAGAAGTTTGGGGATGATGATGTGGATGGGAACAAAAGATTGTTAAAGAAGTTTTTGGATACTGTTCCAACCGCGGTGGCGGAGTATATAAATTTGCGTAGGAAAGAGAAAATGAGATGGGCGGGAGAGCGATTGACTTGGGAGGATGTTTTGGAAATTGTAGAAGATAGGGAGTTTGAAGGCGAGCGAGAGGAGAATGAACGACGTGAGGTGTATAGTGGTAGGGAAAGGTATGCGAATGAAAGGGCTTCACCACCCCCTCAGTATAGATCTTATAGAGACGCCCTGAAGGCAAACCCTTATGAAGTAATGGTGAAGTTTTTTACGGTGGTTTTGGAGGTGATGAAAGACAGGTGAATGCAGGAGGAGTGGGTAATTTTGCTGCTGGTCGTCAAGATGGTGGAAATGTGAATATGAGAGGGAATGATGGTTATAACCAAGGGCAAAGGTATAATCAGGGTCAAGGGATTAGAGGTCGTGGAAACCAAGAAAATGTGAGTGCGAATAGGAATGTGAAGTGTTTTCGTTGTGGGAAGATGGGTCATATGATTTCAGAATGCAGATGGGCAACTGGTGCTTGTTTTAGCTGTGGGCAAGTGGGTCATTTGGCCATGAATTGTACGGACCCGCAAAGGGCTGGGTGTAGGAGATGCGGAGGTGTGGATCATTGGGTGCGTGATTGTCCACAGGGAGTAAGAGTGAGGCAACCGGTATGTGGGAACTGTGGTATTGAGGGGCATTTTTCTAGGATGTGCGGGTCCCCTAGAAACACTTGTACTAAATGTGGGAAAATAGGGCATGTGGCTGGTATGTGTTGGAGTGTGAGGCAACCAGGAGGGGTAGGTCAGGTTAATCCTGGTGTGCTAGGTCTTGGTACTGGTGTTAGTGGTCCAGTTCAACCGGTTAGTGGTCAGGCTGTTGGTATGAATAGGAATGTAAATGTGAGTGAGGCAGGGGTGAACACGGTCAATAATCAGGTAAGGGTAAACACTCCGGGAAACAGGTTGCCTTGAGGGTTGCAGCTGGTGAACCCTCAGGTGAGATTAGGTTGTCACAGATAGGGGATGTAAGTGTCGATGTGTTTTCAGTTGGTCCTGTGAATGAATGTATGAGTATTAAGGTTTATTGTGGAGGTATTGAGGTTCGTGCTTTGATTGATACTGGGTGTATGGTTAGTGTTGTGTATAAAGGAGCATATGATAGGATGAATATAAGGGAAGATCAGAAAGAAGTCGGTAGGGGTCATATTAAAGGAATTAGTAATGTGTTGGTACCTGTGGAAGTAAAATTTAGAGAGAGCGTTAGGATAGGAGGAATAGGCATGGAGGAGAGTGAGTTTTATGTGATTGATAGTAGGAATGAAAAGGAAGTATGATGTGTTATTGGGATATAAGTTTTTGAGTGCAAATGGGATAGTTATTCATCCTGATCGAAGGATGATAGAGAAGAAGGTGAATAAGGATGGAAAATGTCAGATGTATGTGAATGATTTAGGGAAGGTAGATGTGAAATTGGTTAAAGGCGTGGAAGTGTTTGCTTTAGAGGATAGGTCCTTGAAGACGGATAAAGTGGTAAGTGTGAAAGTAGGTTGGAATACGAATGTGGGTGTGGATGAAAACCAGAATAGCATGTTTCTGGTGGATGGTTATGATGCGAGGTATAGGGTGAAAAGGGTTGCTCATGTCTTTGACGGTATAATAGATTTGAATAATCCTCGGGTATGTATGCAGAAGGTGCCTGATGTGAAAAAGAAGAGAGTGAGAGGTATAAGGGTTGGTGATGTAGTTGGTAGTTTGTATTCTGTTTTTGTATTAGAGAATTCGAGAGAATGAATGCTGTGTGTTTGCTGGTAATGTTGAGAAGAAAAAGGATTGGGTGTATGATGAAATGGTTGATAAAGTAAAATTACCGGAAGGTTTGAATGAAGTGAGGAGACAAAAGGTTGCGAATGAGATTGAAGAGCAGTGTGAAGAGTTAGAGCGAATAGGTGTGTTGGAAGAGAGTGAGAGTCCGTGGAATAGTCCGATTGGGCCTGTGCGAAAGCCTGATGGAAGATTGAGGTTATGCATTGATTATCGTAAGGTGAAGGAAAAGACTGTGAAAGATAGGTTCCCTATGTGTGTAGTTTCAGAGTGCGTGTATAGTATGTATGGAATGAAAGTGTTTACGAAAATGGATTTGGTACGTGGGTACTATCAGATGCCAGTGGAAGAGGATAGTAGGTGTGTGACTGCCTTTTCGACTGCAAAGCGGCATTATCAGTTTAGAAATTTGAGCTTTGGGTTAGCGAATGCTCCAGCAGCATTCCAGAGGGCGATGAATGTGGTTATGAATGATTTTCCCAGTAATAATGTGATG
>JABUQX010144279.1:12500-17500 GCA_015478945.1 Trachelipus rathkii
CTATTTGAGACTGCATCATGTTTTATTCTATAGAGAATAGGTTCTATGAGCTCTAAATCACTTGGAAAGCAAAATAATAACAAATGGCATCCTCATTACAAATTTAAATTTGCTATTTAGTATTAATTAAAGTAATACATGCAGCTAAGTCCCGATTAACATTCCCAATCCCAATTCCCATGGATAATGAATATGACAAATTCCCGCAAAGAGGAATAAAAATAAATTAAAGTTTCAATATATTTGATGTCCCATAATCGTTCCCAAATATTCGCATACTCTACCTCATACGAAATCTTATGATATATATATATACATATATATATATATATATATATATATATATATATATATATATATATATATATATATATATATATATATATATATATATATATATATATCAAAAACTTGTTAACTTATTATCTGCACAAATATATAATTTAATAAGCAAATAAAACCTACTTATATACATCTACGAACTAAACCCATGTATTTAAAACATTAACGTAAAACATTAAATCAGCAAAATAGTAAACGTAGTAACAAAGAAAGTATAAACGGAGACTAAGATTCAAAATATACAGTTACCAAGTTTTCGACCCCACACCTGGGGACCTTTTTCAAGAAAATGTCTAATCGACATTGTAACTTTACATTTTCTTGAATCTTTTTTAAAGACACCAGGTTTATATATATATATATATATATATATATATATATATATATATATATATATATATATATATATATATATATATATATATATATTATTTTATAGCATATATTATATATATATTGTTTTTGTGG
Source organism: Trachelipus rathkii (assembly GCA_015478945.1). Taxonomy (NCBI): domain Eukaryota; kingdom Metazoa; phylum Arthropoda; class Malacostraca; order Isopoda; family Trachelipodidae; genus Trachelipus; species Trachelipus rathkii. The sequence continues at coordinate 13,311 of JABUQX010144279.1, forward strand.
AGAGTTAGCAATTATATATATATATATATATATATATATGTTAGCACAGTTAGTATATATATATAAGTATATATATATATATATATATATATATATATATAGGTATATATATATATATATTTATATATATATATATATATATATAGTATAGAATATATATATATATATATATATATATATATATATATATATAAAGAAATATATATATATATATATATATATATATATATATATATACTTATATCTTCTCTGATGGACAAAAATCAGAGGCTTGCCAAATTTCAAAAGAGTTGGGGAAAATCAAATGTAAAACAAAATTGATTTCCAACAAGTTCTGATACACGTGACTTGAAATTATGCAAGTCAAAGGTTGTTGGGAAGATAAATAAAATGAGTGTATTCCAAACTTTAACTAAAGAGTACAACATATAAGATTGAGGATAGAGGTTAAGTTTGTGGTCACAAAATTGAACGGTGAAAGGATGAAATTGCGTGAAAAGGCGTACTCACAGGAGATTTTCATTGAGGAAGGAGGTATGAAATTGAAAGTTCACAATAGCAGTATCCATTGAAAATAGCTATTGCATAAAGAGAGTGAGGCAACAATTTAATGGGCAGAAAGAGGTTGGATACAGTTAGTGAGACTTTTCAAGGAGTTAGGTTAGGTTAAGGTAAGGTTAGGTTAGGTTATGGTTAGGTTAGGGTTGTGTTGGTGTTTGTGCTTGTGTTTGAAGTTAGGTTAGGTATTATTAGGTTAGTTAGGTTTAGGTTTAGGTTTAGGTTAGGTTAGGTTTAGGTTTAGGTTAGGTTAGGTTAGGTTAGGTTAGGTTAGGTTAGGTTAGGTTAGTTAGGTTAGGTTTGGTTTGTATAGTTTAGGCCAGGTTAGATTATAAAGAATATAATTCACCACTGTTGAAACACTCAAAATGTGTGAAGCATAATATGTACAGGGAAGAATGACATCCATATAGAAAGCAAGAAGCTGGTGGGGTGTGAAGAAATTTTGAAATGCTGGATGAAAAGTAACAAATTATGCGTAAAGGAGTTGGTGGAATGTGGAGGAGAAGAAAACTCAGAAATCGTCTAAGGTGGAGTATATTATATATATATATAATATTACATATACATATACATATTATTGTTGTTATTGATATACAAAGAAAGATATATATAGTTATATATATTACATATATATATATATATTATATTATTACATATGTATATATTATATATATACATATATATATTATATTATTATTATACTACATATATATATTATTATTTTATATATTATTATATTAAAAGGTTATTGTTATATATATGCTATTATATATATACATATATATATATATATATATATATATATATATTATTATATTATTTTTAACTCATTATCTATTTTCTTCTATCTCAAATGAAATGTAAATCTTATTTTAACTACATTATTATTTTTATACATATATATATTATTATTATATTACATATATATATATATATATATTATTATATATTATATATTATATACATATATACATATTTTACATAATGATATAGTTATAAAGATAGTTATATATAGAAATATATATATATATATATATATATATATATATATATATATATATATATATATATATATATATATATATATATATATATATATATATATAAATATATATATATATATATATATATATATATATATATATATATATATATATATATATATGTATATATATATATATATATATATATATATATATATATAACCCTTATTACAATAGACCGGGGGAACAATTCCAAATTTTCCCACGTTTTTTTTTTATTCCTTCTTTTTTTTTTTTTTGAGATTCGCAAATATATATAAAAAAAAATCTTTTAAATTTAGTGTTAAAGTATTTCATAACATTTTATTATATCTTTCATTTTTTTCCTTTGATTCTAAGCTGCAATAAATTTATTCCGATAAAATAATAATAATAATAATAATAATAATAATAATAATAATATACAATAATAATAATAATAATAATAATAATAATAATAATAATAATAATAATAATAATAATAATAATAATAATAATAATAATAATAATAATAATAATAATAATAATAAATTTGATACACACACACACACTCACAATAATAACGATAATAATAATAATAATAATAATAATAATAATAATAATAATAATAATAATAATAATAATAATAATAATAATAAAAATAAATAATCAGAAGCAAAGAGAAGAAAACAAAAAAAGAACATAGAAAGAAATGGAAACCTAAGTTTCGAAATATGTTCTCTCTCTCTCTCTCTCTCTCTCTCTCTCTCTCTCTCTCTCTCTCTCTCTCTCTCTCTCTCTCTCTCTCTCTCTCTTCTTCGAGGAAGAAATTATTTTAAGGGAGAATAAGTTTGAAAATAACAAAGATAAGATCTAAAAACAGTGAAAAATCTAAGAAATAATATTCGTATTTCTGCATTTTTAAAATAATTTTTAAATTATTTGAATAATTTTAAAATTTGAATGTTTAAATATAATGAAATAAGAGTGGCTATGTTTGAAAAGAGAAGTGACTTGAAGGGTTAGAGCGTGGGTTTTTTTTTTTTTATCTTATGGATCACGTACCAAATTTTGGTCGCCGTGTCTACCAAGATTGGTGACCGAATCTACCAAGATTGGTCGTCGGGGCTTCTGAGATTGGTCGTTGTTGGTTCTCAGAAAAAAAGTAATTTATTTTACTACACATTTAAATTATTACATTATTACATTTTAATTTCAAAATGGATCCCGTGGACCGAGAAGTTGATCGTCTTGCCGATTCTGGGACACGATCAAAGCAGGCTAAAACCTATGGAGAAGAAAGGTAAACAATAACACTCCTCTAAATTCTCCCAAGCGAATGTCACACAACCAACTTTTCTCAAATCTGAAAAAAGATATTACTTATATAAAAGCGTCGCCACTTATATTTCAAACGAAAATAATTGCTAAACTTCGCTGTGACAAATTTTTATTACTAACATTTTAATAAGACATAATAGCGGCATATTTATGAACTATGCTGAAATTTAGATACGTTTTTTGATGGGATATTTCTTGCAGTTTATCAAATCCTAAAAAAGGGACATGTAATTATATTAAAAGAGAGTGACTTCATTACACCAAATTACCAACACTACTACCTCCTGGTGTAGATTTAAAAACTAGTGGTGGATATTCAGCCAGGACATAGGGGCTACCAGGTCCGGATCTCCAAACATAGTCTTTAATTAACTCATGGAGGACTAAGATTGAAAGCATTGCGAGAGAAACATTTTTAGAGAACTCCTATTAGAAGTAGCTTAGAGGCCAGATGGAAAAGATGTTTTTCCCACTGAATTGATTTTGTCTCACTGAATAGATTTTGTCTTACTGAGTGGATAAAAACCCTTCCTAGGAACGTATGACAATGATAAAATAGATTAAATAACAGCGATGGTGTCATAACAGCTCAAGCTAGCTATTTTGTTGGCTACAAACACAGTTATAGGTAATATTTACCAGCACTTCCTCTTCAAATATACTTAGAAAATGTTGGATTTTGAATGTGAAACATACAGGTGTACACCAATAATTAATAGATGGCCCCAAAATTAGCAGCTATTTGTGGCAGGGCTATATTTCTCAAAACGAAAACCGAATGGATGCTGATACGGAAGATGATTTTTTTGAATGTTTTATCAAGGAACATTTATTTAACTAGTGAGTTTATTGCAAAATCTTCATTCGTACTTACATTTAATTTTTTAGATACTGTCAATCTTTATTAATATTATTTAAATTATATTAATATTATTTATCAATATTATTTATTAATATTATTTAAATTATATTAATATTGTTTATCAAACATATTTAAAACATCTCAAGCGGGACTGCCAGTCCATTATGTCAGCATTCTCAAAAAAAAAAAAAAATAAATAAATAAATAAATAAATAAAAATAAATAAATAAATAAAAAAAATAAAAATAAAAAAAAAATATTATTTCAAAAATTTCTTCAAACGAAAGATACCCTCCTAGAATTTCCTCAATAACTAACGAAATTGAGGAAGATAATAGAATGGACATTTTGGTAGACAATTTCTTTAAAGAAATATATGCAGACTTAATTGATTTAAAGCCCTAAAGGATATGCTATAAATGTTG
>JABUQX010144280.1:5000-10000 GCA_015478945.1 Trachelipus rathkii
AAAAAAAAACTGGAAAATTGTTCCATTAGGGGAAGCAGTAGCAGGAACATAACCTAACCTATAAATAATGGTAGTAGCATGACACATTTTACACCATAAAAATCAAAATAAAGATTAAGGTTTTCTAAACGTGTTACAAGAATGCTAAATGTTATATATATATATATATATATATATATATATATATATATATAACTAACATATATATATATACTATATATATATATATATATATATATATATATATATATATATATATATATATATATATATATATATATATATGTATATATATATATATATATATATTCACAGACTGCCCTTTTCAATGAATGGGGGGAAAATAAAAACGGAATAAACCGAAAGTCATCGTAAATCCCTCAGGTGAACGCCGACGCATGCTTTAAATAGAGAAGAGGGGAATGCCACAATCATCCAAAGTAGAATTGGATAAAAAAGAAAAAAAAAGAAGAGATTGAAGAGATTTGTATTTTCAGCAGGAGTAATAACAACAGATTCATTAGAGCGAATAAAAGTGGGAAAGACAAATTTTGAGAAAATAATTAGAGATATTTTTGACAAGAGGTCATAAATTTTTATCAGTACTAAAACCAAAGAGGTCAGCGCACTTTCTTTTAATGAAAGTACGCTTTAGCCAGTCGAATAATAACCCTGCTTCGATTTCGGGCAAAGATAAATTAGCAAAAGTGATAGAACGATATATTTTCCGTTCCCAGTAAGCACCGTCTCAAGCTTGAATTGCATGAAAATAGGTGACATTAAACCATGGATTTTGGTTAGAAAAATAAATAAATCTGTTCATCCATTCTGTGATTGTAACCTCTTATCTTTTAGAGGCAGACAGCGAATCATCAAGCATCCTTATAATCAATTCAGGATTCATTCCATAGAATTCCGCAGAATCGACTCAGTGCCCCATTAAACTGGATCAAAACTCCAAAAAATAGAGTTAGGGCAGGGTGGTTCTGTTGGACGAAAAGTGTTATAATTATGAGAGACAAGATTATGGCCAGAGCTATTGATAAATGGGGAAATTGTGCATTTATGACGAGAAATAGTAGCGGTGAATTACAAGTCAATCGTACTCAAGAATTGGCTTTGCGATCCGGAATATGTACAGATTCCCTAGTTCAGCCTCTTCCCCACCTGCAACAGTTTAAGGAGCTCATTTAATCAGTTTGATCTACGTTAAAATCTTCCAAATAGAGAATATCAGCATTTGAATGACAAGATGTAACAGTCTGCAGCTGTCTCGGGCAGGGTTGGCATAAAACTCGGGTTTTTTGTCCTTTTTCATATAAAACCCGAAAAAAACCGGCTAAAATTGGGGAAAATTGGGCAAAATCAACAGAACTTGACAATTACGATGCTTTTATATATATATATATATATATATATATATATATATATATATATATATATATATATATATATATATATATATATATATATATATATATATATATATATATATATATATATATATATATATATATATATATATATATATATATATATAGTTTAAAGTGGATCGGCAAAATTGTTTGTATATTATTATTAAAGGTTCTTTTTGTTGACCAAATTTGGTGTGCCACCTAGTGCATTTAAATTTAAAGGCATTTCAATTTTTAAGTTTTGTTGGTCATGTTGTCACTTGTCAATGTGTTCAGCAATTTAGCAAAGGTCATGTCACTCATGTGGGTTTCGAAAGTAACACCTGTCACCTAGTATAGTGGGTGTTTTTGAGTGTGGGATGTCTTGGTCACAGAGCTTCAGCTTAGGGCTCTTTTGCGACTCCCCTTTTTGTCTGGAGTGAGCAATGTTACTGCTGATAAATATTATAACAATAACAAGAGCATTTAACTAGTAAACTAGGATTAAGAAAGGGTGAAATTAACAATAAAGAAATTAAACATAAGATATTACTATCTTTCAATTAATTAGCCTTCAGTCTCAGTTGAATTTTATCCTTCATTTTTACCTTTTTTTTTTTATAAAATCCAGATAAAACCCAGTGATGGGTTTTTTCAAGGTGGGCTTTATTGAAAAAACCCATTGGGGACAACCCAGTTGTCCCCAATCGTGCCAACCCTGGTCTCGGGGGTATTGAGATATTAAAAAAAAACTGGAAAATTGTTCTATTAGGGGGAGAAGCATGACAGATTTTACACCATAAAAATCAAAATAAAGATTAAGGTTTTCTAAACGTGTTACAGGAATGCTAAATGTTATTATAAGCACTTACCCACCCATTTGAGGGTAACCTTAAATTATGTGGTAGGTGGGAAATTTTTCAACAAAATATTTATTTTTGAAAAAGTGAAAAAGTGCGATGATTTTTTTGAAGGTCATCCGATCAACATGAAATTTTCAGTCGAGGAAGATATGCATTTTTTTAAAACATGTTTTGTATACTAAAAATGTTTTTAATTTTTTTTTTTTTTTTTTTTTAAACTGGGCCCATGGCTAGAGGAAAAACTATTGCAAAAACAAACAAATAATCTAAAATATGTGTACTCCCAACAACTACAAAAAGCACTGAAAATTTCATCGAATAACAACAAAAAAAAATAATTATCGCAATTATTCATTTTTCAGAACCAAAACAAATTGGATTCGAAATTCGACCATTGCTGAGATCTGACTTCAAAAATCAAAAAACGGCAACAGTCATTTTTTAGGCATAGACCATTCTTCGTATAGTTCAAGTTTTAAACCATCTTGAAAAAAAAAAAAAAAAAAAACAGTATGAAGAATTATAAATCAAAAATATTACCGTAGTTTTCAAAAAATGAAAATACAATACAAACCAATGTAGACAAAAAAAAAAAAAAAAAAAAAAAAAAAAAAAAAAAAAAAAAAAATTTGAAGTTTTAGGGGTCAGAAAAAGCTGCAGTTTACTTTTTATTGGCCAAAATTGACTGAAAATTAAGAAAATTATGACCTTTTACGGTTTAGGACTAAGACCGAAAAGTTGTATAGCCAAAATCAAACCGAGCAGTGAAGCGCTAAAAGTTTAAAATTTCACCATAATCATAAAGATTTATATATATTCTGCACGTGGCTCTATATTGTTGTGTTGTTATTTCTGTTTTTGTTTAATTCATATATGGTAATATTTGTTTAAGCTTAAAGCAATGTCATTATAAAAATACATTTCATGAACGTGCCCTTTTGTGTTACGAAAAAATGTGATTATTTCAGAAAGCCCGAATGTATATTATTTAGATACTGAAGTCATTAATAATATCCTCGTTCGTTTTATCTTTCCAAAGTAGGGCATGTTAAGACTTGACGATGACCTTTGACAAGCTCACACTCGGGTCAAGGGTCATGCCTTAACATGCCTTACTTTGGGAAGGAAGTATTCTTTCAAAGTTGTTTCCTTTTAGCTCATCGTGGCCAAGTGGTAAAACACTTGGTATACCAATAGCGAGGGCTCGGGCTCGAAACTCAGGAGAGAATAAAGAATTCTTTGTTTTCAAACTGTGAGTGTATTAGCAGTTGTAAAATTGATAATGATACATTATCTTTCTGAGTGGATCCCTGTTTGATCCTTGACCCGAGTGTGAACGGGGAAGCTTATCAAAGGTCATTGTCAAAGTATTGACATGCCTTACTTTGGGAAGAAAGTTATGCAGTTTCCTTTTAGCTCATCGTGGTGATGTGGTAAAACACTTGCTATACCAACAGCGAGGTCTCAGGTTCGAAACCCAGCTGGTGAGAATAAAAAGGATTCTTTTATATTATATATATATATATATATATATATATATATATATATATATATATATATATATATATATATATATATATATATATATATATATATATCTTTTATATATATATATATATATATATATATATATATATATATCATAAAATATGACTGATAAGTATGGCCTTTGACTCACGAACTTGCTATCCAACTGGTTTGAAAAATCATCAAGAAAAAGAATTACAATTGGTTCATGTCTTTTCATTTTTCATTTTCATATAACAAGTGCCATTCTCATTTCCTCATTAACAGAAAGTAGGAGTTCTGTTCCAACTTCTGTTCTGTTGCTTGAAAAATTTTGAGCGATGCTTGCGCGAAAACATTTCAAAACATGCATCACATGTTCAATTTGATTAAGGGCAGTTGCTGTCACTAATCATGGGACTGCAATGTAGAATATAATGGAAAAGTGAAGGAAAATAAAGTTGAAATCCTAATTAAACATAACCAATTGTCTCGTGATTACAGATTCCAAAAGATTTGAAGTTTTTGAAAAGGTCAATATCTTGATATGTTAGCAATCCATCATAACTTTCCAGTTTCCACACACCTTCTTTCTTTCACACATTCATGTTAGTTTGGTCCATTTTGTCTCTCGAAAATCTCTTTCCTATTTTTTTGTATTAAAATAGTTGTCCGCATAGGTGGCCTAAAATAGTTTCAGTGAGCCAATAAAGTTTGTAATGTATTGTTGTACTCCACAATAGTGTGAACATACAATGCGCTCGATATTTTCTACAGCTTAAACACATTTAAAACCCATTTTTTTTATTGTTGCTGCAACATTATGTCGTTATCCAATCAGAATGTCACAATTTTTTTTTCAAGCTTCGCAGTATTTCTTGCACTAGGGATTCCCCTTTTGTGCTTTCAACAGCCATTAAACGTAGGAAATTTTCACGAACCACAAATATGTTTTTTTCTCATTTGTTAATATAAACTCTTAATAAGATTTGATTATTTTTATAAATTAAAATTAAGACTCAAACCATTAAAAGATTTTGATAATTTAAATAATTTCGGAAGGGGTGGTTCAAACCCTCACCCTGGGCACGGCCTTGCACTTGATCATAGGTTAAACATATTTTCATTCTTAGAATTTGCTTAATTTTTTTTTTAAGATATCTACTTTAAGAGTGAACTGCAGGGCAAAACGATCAGGGGTTTGTCAAAGAAGTCTCGACTTTAATTCTGTTTGACA
>JABUQX010144280.1:15000-17500 GCA_015478945.1 Trachelipus rathkii
AAAGTGAACGCCCAATTATGTACCGTGGGCGAAGTAGGTATATGGCTTTCACCAGTAAGCCAAAGGGTGATATGATTGGAGTGGGCAAGTTTTTTTGTTGTTATTGTTCTTATTAGGGAAACCATGCCATGGCCACGTCCACTGAGGGGCAGAAACATTTTCTGTTGAGTGTGTGTGTGTTTATAAGTATTCTTTCTTTAGCGTTCCCCCCCCCCTCACCACTAACTTCTTCAGACGGTTCAGAACTAAGTTTGGTGGACGGCGTCTTCCATACTGGTCAATTTCTTAATCATCAGGGTAGATTATGATTAGGAACATTTCATCTTTATATCGCCCTCTAAATTAAGATACCGACCAATTTAACCATTTTATATATATATATATATATATATATATATATATATATATTTATATATATATAAATATATATATATATGCTATATATATACTATATATATATATATATATACCATATATATATATGAGAAGAAATGAATGCAATAACCTGCAATTAAATTTGTATTTGTAAATACCCCCTGATATTTTCACCATGCTGGGATTCGATCCTGGACCCTAGCAGATGAGCGTGAAAGTGTTTGACCACTACGCCACGACGAGACAAAAGAAGAACCCTAGAATATTGTCTACTGACCACGCGGTTCATAAAATCAAGCTGCACTCATCTAAGTCAGGGGATAACATGATATCTAACGAAGGTATTTATAAATATATATATATATATATATATATATATATATATATATATATATATATATATATATATATATATATATATATATATATATATATATATATATATATATATATATATATATATATATATATATATATATAAATATATATATTATTATTATTATTAGGGATGGAGTAAAATATTGATATTTGCCTTGTACTGATACTCGGCATCGGACAAATCCTGTTAGCATCGGTTTAGGAAAAATAAAAACAAATACCGAAGATGTCGATACCAAAATCCTATTTTAATAATAAGAAATATTTTGCAGAGTAACTTATGCTCTTTGATTAACTTTTACACTATAAGTTATTTATATAAACTAGAATGTGGCCTTAAAACCATTATAATCTACATATTAAAGAATATTTAAAAAGGAAAAACCGAGACCTTCCATAGCATGATTTTTATGAGTTACGTATTGTTAAATTTATAAGAGGGTCGTAGAGTCGAAGTTTAAGTTTTTTTCATTGTAGCAATGTCTCTATTACCCACTGTGCAAATACAAGATTCTCACTTCAACTTCAGTGATGCCAATGACGAAAGAAAATATTGTTCACTAGCTTTCAAAGCCGATCAAAGAAATTACTGCATATAATTTTTGGATTCAGCGCAAAAAAATACTTAAGAAACAAGTCTTATATACAAGTCGATTAAAATTTTGTTCCGATGATGATGATGATGATGATGATGATGATGATGATGATGATGATGATGATGATGATGATGATGATGATGATGATGATGATGATGATGATGATGATGATGATGATGATGATGATGATGATGATGATGATGATGATGATGATGATGATGATGATAGTGATGATGATGATGATGATGATGATGATGATGATGATGATGATGATGATGATGATGATGATGATGATGATGATGATGATGATGATGATGATGATGATGATGATGATGATGATGATGATGATGATGATGATGATGATGATGATGATGATGATGATGATGATGATGATGATGATGATGATGATGATGATGATGATGATGATGATGATGATGATGATGATGATGATGATGATGATGATGATGATGATGATGATTAATAATAATAATAATAATAATAATAATAATAATAATAATAATAATAATAATAATAATAATAATAATAATAATAATAATAATAATAATAATAATAATAATAATAATAATAATAATAATAATAATAATAATAATAATAATAATAATAATAATAATACTGGGAAACACAAATTACTGAATTTGATTCACAAGGTTAAACTTCTGTGCTTGAACCCAGAACTTTTGGGCATGCCTTGTTTTGCACTGGTATTTATTTAAAAAATAAGGTTTCTGTACAGTTTATTTAAAATATTAAAAAAATAAAATACTTTTGATTAATTTTCATGCATACATTTAAAAAATCCTTTTATGTTTTAGCATTTTAATCAAATGAAATTTTGTACTTAAATTCTAAAACATTCATGTTATAGTGCAAAACCATTAAAATTTTGCTATTTCGCACAGGTTAAGAAATGATAAAAATTCGTTCAGTCCCAACAGAAGATGCTGGAGCACTCGAATATTTCAAATCCTGCTTGCTTAAATTTGTGAAGCTTCCTTTGAATTTTTCCACCAAAAAAATGGGTCACAGTTAACATTCTAATTCCTTTCGAATTCATTACTTTTTGCTTCTTTTTTACTTCTTTCCTACATACTTGCTCTCATCATTTTTTCTGCCTACTACATGGTAATTCA
>JABUQX010144282.1:0-5000 GCA_015478945.1 Trachelipus rathkii
GTAGTACTTCGTTCAATCAATTTGGTGTTTAACCGTTTTCGCGTTTATCGTGAAACACTTTCAGCGTTACTAAAATTGCGCCGCTTCAATAATAATAATAATAATAATAATAATAATAATAATAATAATAATAATAATAATAATAATAATAATAATAATAATAATAATAATAATAATAATAATAATAATAATAATAATAATAATAATAATAATAATAATAAAAATAACTAAAAATAATAATAATAATAATAATAATAATAATAATAATAATAATAATAATAATAACAATAACAATAACAATAACAATAACAATAACAATAACAATAACAATAACAATAATAATAATAATAATAATAATAATAATAATAATAATAATAATAATAATAATAATAATAATAATAATAATATTAATATTAATATTAATATTAATATTAATATTAATTATTAATAACAATAATAATAATAATAATAATAATAATAATAATAATAATAATAATAAAATACTGATAATGGTTTTGAAGCTGCACCAACAATGTCATGCAATAAAAAGCTTTATTGAACTATTATTATTGTTAAGAGATGGGTTGATAGTCTTGATGAAGAGGGACTCCAAGATCCTCCCGTCCGTTTCTGATCGAAATGATTTGAGTATCGAAAAGTTATTTGAAGAGATTGGGTGGTCCTGTGACATGGCATGCTCTCTTATGGCCGAATATTCGGGATTGGATAAGGGTCGACCTGTGCGAAAAGAGAAACCTCTGTGCTTAGATATCCTAATCATTAATTGTAGGATGGTTTCACCTACGTAGCAGGCGTTGCAGTCTGCACACAAATATTTATACACAACACAGGATTTAAGCAAGGCAGGGAGCATCTCCTTGGAGCTGAAGTACGAGCCTATACTATGAGCATTAACACAAACAAATCTGAAGTCACATTGGGGAAAAGATGGTGTTAAAACCTCTCTAAGTAACCTGACCAGGTCTGTAGAGCGGGATCCAAGGTATGGTAGCTTTAAGTAGATTTTTTCTTTTGGTACATCGTACGATGGGATTTTTGGACGGAATAAATTAGTCAAGTAAGAGCCCAATGTCTTATCGAAAATAGTCTGAGGGAACAGATTTATTGTAAAGAAAGTTCTTAAAAAGTTCATTTCTTTATGAAAGGATAGCCAATTGGAGCAAATTTTGTATGCTCTATCTATTCTACAGTAGATCCCTGCCCGTTTATATCCAAAGGGGATATAGCTGAAATAACTTGTTCCCAATGATGTTAAGGTGGGTTTCCGGTCTGTAGAGCGGGATCCAAGGTATGGTAGCTTTAAGTAGATTTTTTCTTTTGGTACATCGTACGATGGGATTTTTGGACGGAATAAATTAGTCAAGTAAGAGCCCAATGTCTTATCGAAAATAGTCTGAGGGAACAGATTTATTGTAAAGAAAGTTCTTAAAAAGTTCATTTCTTTATGAAAGGATAGCCAATTGGAGCAAATTTTGTATGCTCTATCTATTCTACAGTAGATCCCTGCCCGTTTATATCCAAAGGGGATATAGCTGAAATAACTAGTTCCCAATGATGTTGAGGTGGGTTTCCGGTATATTGATGTATGAAATTTGCTCTCCCTTCTCTGCACAGATACATCAAGAAATGGTAACATTCCATCCACTTCCTCCTCCTTTGTAAATCGGATGTTCGGATGTTTGTTGTTCAAATGTTCCAAAAATAAGTTTGCGTGTTCTCGTTCTCTAAACAATACAAAACAATCGTCCACATATCTCAAATAGAGAAGAGGTTTGAAGTCCAAGGGGCAGTTTTCCAACCAAGTCACCTCATGAAATGCCAAAAAGGCATTCGCAAAGGAGGGTCCCAGGGGGGAACCCATTGCCATACCATCCGTTTGTTGGTAAAGCGAGTCATTAAAGAGGAAAATAGTATCTTCAGTTGCCAGTTGTAGTAGTTTTTTAAATTGGGCAGAATTTAATTTCAAATTTATATTAGTATCCAGTATTAAATCATTATTTTCATATAATGAGTTGGTTATAATATCTATTGTTTCTTTGACGGGTATGTTTGTAAAAAGTGACTCAATATCGAAGCTGGTCATATAACAACTGTCGAGCGATAGGTTATTAATTAAATTAGAAAAATGAAATGAGTCGTGAACCGTATATTGATTTTGAGTTAAGGGCCTAATATATGGAACAAGGAACTTGGCCAAATTATACGTAGGTGAGTTTATAGCTGAGAGGATGGGGCGTAGTGGCAGGTTCGGCTTGTGTGTTTTAGGTAGGCCCTAAATCGAGCCTGGTACTGTACCGGAGGATTGTAAACCATTAAAATTAGATGCCAGATGCCCCGCAGTTTATCAAATCTTAAGAATTTTGAACTTTGTTAAGTCGGATACCAGGACCTTAAGTTTAGATATATAATCTTCTCTATTCAAAACAACTACACCCTTGCCTTTGTCAGGTTTGGTTATAATAATTGATTTATCCTTTCTAAGCCCCTTCAAGATTTTCAAATCAGCATAACAAACGACGGGGGAAAATACTTTATGGCTTTTAAAACTATAATAAAATCTATTCGCTAAATATTTAACATCCTGAAGTAAATTATTGTTCTTTATTGAAGGTAGCTTGTTCAGCTGTGAGTAAAGTTTTTCAAACATTAATAAATATTCACTAAAATCAATCTTAAAACACGGCAATTTAAAATCCAAGCCCAGAGCTAACAACCGTTTCTCATTTTTAGATAAAATCTTATTGCTGAAATTAAAGATTACTTTGTCCGGATCTATATTCAGATTATAAGTAAATCCCAACTTTTCTAGCTTACGACTATGTCGAACTTTGACCGACTCACAAAAAAGTGCCATTCTTTCATTAATAAAATGTTTCAACCAAAAATAATCAACGAAGGATACTTGCCGTTTCAAATCATCAGAAGAATTTCTAATCTCTTCAGTGTATCTGCTGATTAGTCGCTGCTTAAATCTAATTTCCGCTAAAAGCCGGGAACGTGTTATTTTTTTGTACAAAGTAGTAGAATTAAGTGACTTACGGTATAATTTAAACTTCATAAATCTTGGGACGTAGTCGTAACCTTTGCAGACCGATAGGAAGTGCAAATCCAATCTTGCTTTTGACAAATTTTTATTAAATTTCTCCAGTTTGCGAAAAGATCGTAAAGTCGCTTCATTGTATCGTTCTTTAATAATGCTTGAAACAGGTTTATTTCTAGGAAATCTTATCTTAAGGATAAAAGCGTATACAGCAACTAGAATTTTCCACATTTTTTATTTATTTACTTAATCAGACGTTTCGGATAAAGGTCTATCCATCATCAGTGAATTAAAAACATAACACATTCAAAATAAAATATATAAAACATTCATGATAAATTAACAAAGGTTTTTGCACCTCCATATCGATTACTTTACTCACAGCTGAGGAAGCTACCTTCAATAAAGAACAATAATTTACTTCAGAATGTTAAATATTTAGCGAATAGATTTTATTATAGTTTTAAAAGCCATAAAGTATTTTCCCCCGTCGTTTGTTATGCTGATTTGAAAATCTTGAAGGGGCTTAGAAAGGATAAATCAATTATTATAACCAAACCTGACAAAGGCAAGGGTGTAGTTGTTTTGAATAGAGAAGATTATATATCTAAACTTAAGGTCCTGGTATCCGACTTAACAAAGTTCAAAATTCTTAAGGTTGATATTTTTAAACACGTCCTGAAAATCGAAACAAAAATAAATAATTTCATCCGAAAATTAAAAACTGCGGGGCATCTGGCATCTAATTTCAATGGTTTACAATCCTCCGGTACAGTACCAGGCTCGATTTATGGCCTACCTAAAACACACAAGCCGAACCTGCCACTACGCCCCATCCTCTCAGCTATAAACTCACCTACGTATAATTTGGCCAAGTTCCTTGTTCCATATATTAGGCCCTTAACTCAAAATCAATATACGGTTCACGACTCATTTCATTTTTCTAATTTAATTAATAACCTATCGCTCGACAGTTGTTATATGACCAGCTTCGATATTGAGTCACTTTTTACAAACATACCCGTAAAAAACAATAGATATTATAACCAACTCATTATATAAAAATAATGATTTAATACTCGATACTAATATAAATTTGAAATTAAATTCTGCCCAATTTAAAAAATTACTACAACTGGCAACTGAAGATACTATTTTCCTCTTTAATGACTCGCTTTACCAACAAACGGATGGTATGGCAATGGGTTCCCCCCTGGGACCCTCCTTTGCGAATGCCTTTTTGGCATTTCATGAGGTGACTTGGTTGGAAAACTGCCCCTTGGACTTCAAACCTCTTCTCTATTTGAGATATGTGGACGATTGTTTTGTATTGTTTAGAGAACGAGAACATGCAAACTTATTTTTGGAACATTTGAGCAACAAACATCCGAACATCCGTGTAATGGGGTGGTTCAATAGATAAATAATTGTAATGTCAAAACTTACTCTTCCAGCAAATAAACAATTCCTTGGCCAGGCCCCCGTGACAAGACAACTATCCACAACACTTATTAAAATTAAATATATATATATATATATATATATATATATATATATATATATATATATATATATATATATATATATATATATATATATATATATATATATATATATATATATATATATATATATATATATATATATATATATATATATATATATATATATATATATATATATTATATATATTTATTTATGTTAAATATATATAACTCTTTATATATATATAATAATATATATATATATATAATATATATATATATAATAATATATATATATGTAATACTATATTAACTCTATATATATGAGCGACACGACTCCGTGGCATCTACCATATATACCACCTATATATATATATATATATATGTATATATATATATAACCATAATATATATATATAGATATATATGTATATATATATATATATATATATATA
>JABUQX010144282.1:25000-36176 GCA_015478945.1 Trachelipus rathkii
CTGCGAGAGTCAGGATAATAATAATAATAATAATAATAATAATAATAATAATAATAATAATAATAATAATAATAATAATAATAATAATAATAATAATAATAATAATAATAATAATAATAATAATAATAATAATAATAATAATAATTTTAATAATAATAATAATAATAATATTTGCAAATTTCTTTAAAATGTCATAATTACTAAAAATATTTTTTAATTTTACCTAATAAATATTAAAATTCGTAGATAACGCTAGTAATAGAAATTGCCACAATAAAGAAAATACTCGAAATTCGTTGTTTTTCTTATCGAAAATTTTCTCCCTATAAACGGAGTGAACCTCTTATAAATGTCCATATATATATATATATATATATATATATATATATATATATGTATGTATATATATATATATATATATAGAGTATATATATATATATATAAAAATATATATATAAAATATATTTATATATATGTTGTATATATATATATAAATATATATATATATATATATATATATATATATATATATATATATATATATATATATATATATATATATATATATATATATATAAATGTATGTATGTATGTATGTATGATGTATGTATGTATGTATGTAAGATCAGAAATACTACATAGTATTGTTATTATTATTATTGTTATTATATATTATTTATATTATTTATATATTATTATATATTATTATACATATACATATACATAGCATATGATATTATATATATATATATTAGTTATATATATATATATTTATATACATGGGCGTAGGCAGGGGTGTGTTTATAAAGATATACAGTTCTATATCTGTTTATAACTATTAATGCTTTTCCTTTCTTATACCTCTTGGCTAGTAGTTAATCTTATTATTATTAAAGAAGAAGAAGCATATACATACATATATATTATTACTATTATTATATAAGGCTATACATATATATATATATATATTAACTGTTTCAATGTTTCCAGATTAAAAAAATAAACACAAAATACTAAACACCATATTTGGACATAATTTACTCTAATTTGAATTATAAATAATATTTGGTACACTTCAATGAAGCAAATCGTTTTCGTTTATCGATTACTTCTTTTGTCCTGCCTCAAAATAATCTTTCACAGTATCGACGTTACCATAATAAAATTTTTAAAATAATTATAAAATTGCAAAAATTTCTTGTAATCTGACCCCTAATCTCCAACAAGCTCCCAGTACTTCATTATATATATATATATATATATATATATATATGTAGCATAGTATGAGCAGTATATATATATATATATATATATATATATATATATATATAGAGCAGAGAAAGAAGTATATATATATATATATATATATATATATATTAGAACAGATCTGTTTGATTTTACCATATCTAGAATTTGTTGTTTTGAGGTATATGATTTATTTATTGTGTCGAATGTGTCCCGAAAAGGTCTGTTTGATTTTACTATATCCAGAACAGATCTGCTTGATTTTACTATATCTGGTTCACTAATTCTATTGTTTTATTAATGTAAATATTGAGTTCATTTACGGTGTTTCCAGTTTTATACTTAGTTTATAATAATATCCTTAGTTTATATTTTTATACATATTTTATACTTTTAAACTTAAGCTAATTAATTCTAGTGTTTTAATAATGTGAAAATCAAGCTCAATTTCACTTTTTGATTTTACTATATCTAGTTCGCTAATTCTAGTCTATTAATGGAATTAAAGTCGTTGATTAAAAGCTCAATAATCAATCTCCTTAAGATGTAGACTAACTTTTTCTTGAATGAATCGATATTATCGCTGTTCACTGTCTCCTATGAAAGACTGTTCCAATTGTCAATTACATCGTAAGAAAAGAAATTCTTTCCTATATTTGTTTAAAATCGTTTATGAGAAAGTTTATGTCCATTATTTCGTGTAACGTCATTAAAATCGCATCTAAAGAATTGCTTGTAATCGATTATGTCAAATTTATTTAGTATTCTGAAAACTTCTATTAATTTCCCTCTCAATCTTCTTGTCTCTAAAGAATGCATATTTAATTGAAATGAAATAAAGAAAAACAAAAGAGGAAAAGAAAACAAGATAAAAAGAAAAAATCAAAGAAAGAAAAAAATGAAAAAAGTGAAAAGTGAAAAGAAAAAAGAAAAAAAAGAAAAAAGAAAAAAAAGAAAAAGAAAAGAAAAAGAAAAAAAGAAAATAAAAGAAATGAAAAAGAGGAAAAAAGGATACAAAATAAAAAAAGAAAAAGAAAAAAGAAAAATGAAGAAAAGAGAGAAAAAAGAGATTTTATTTTTTTTATAATATTGAGAACGTGTCGTTATAAAGGCAGCGGTAGAATTGCGCGTTTCAATGAATTTTATAGCTGCTACGGGAGCTGTAGTCATGTCCGCCCCGCCCCTTCTTTTTCTCTCCATTCATATATAGTATATAGTATATATATATATATATATATATTTACATTTCAGCAAATATATATCTCATATATATATATATATATATATATATATATATATATATATATATATTTATATATATATATATATATATAAATTTACATTTCAGTCAATTTAAAGAAGCGTTGTCCCGCAAACGTTTTTGAAATTACTTATTAAGAAATGAATACTTAATTTTCAACTCAGATTTGGGAATAAAAATATATTGTAACATAAACTAATGGTCATATATCTCAAAATTTGTCAAACTATTTGTTAATCTGATGAATATGTCCCAACGTGCACACGTAAATTAAGCGGGAACGGACATTTTCCAACATTTTTATTTCCGGACGGAGTTTGATGGAACAAGAAAGTCAAACGCAAGAACTCGTCACATCATTTCCAAAAATCTGCAATAAAATTAAAAATCTATTTAGTAAGAAAATAATTTTTATTTTAAACTTTTTACAAAAACAAATTAGATAATTTATTTTCCTTCGATTATGGTGAAATTTAAGATCTTCCTAATCATTTCTAGATCTGCAATGAAAATCATAATACGTTCAGTTGAAAAATGATCATTTTCATTTTCAACAATTTTATATGATCCCCTTTAATTCGCAATAATGCAGGTTTTTTTTTTTTTTTTTTTTTTTTTTTTTTTTTTTTTTTTTTTTATTTAGGAAAAATATACAATACAGTACAGATTTTGGATATCTTGCTTTCATACAATTCTATTTGGTAGCTGAATGTGGAGATTTTTTTGATTTCACATAAAACAGAGAAATTAAAATGCCCTGAAGACCAATAAACTTTCAGATATTAAAGACACTTTTTTTGAAGATTTATTTGGTTTTGTGTTTACATGTTACAAGGTACTATAAGTTCCCCATTTTCTTGTATTAAATTTTGAAATTAAATTGAAATTTGATTGAAATTTTTAATGCCAAAGTTTCATAATCATTGAATACGCTGTAGAATGTAAAATATATATATATGAAACAAAAACTATATATTATATTATACATATTATTATTATTATTATTACATATATATATACATATACTTATACATATAAATATCATATATATATATATATATTATATATATATACATATATTGTTATATTAGTTATATTAGTTATTAAAGATATATATTATAATATACATATATATATATATATATTATTATTACATATATATTATTATTATTATTATTATATATATATTATATTATATATGTATATATATTATATATAAATATATATATATATATATATATATATATATTATTATTATATATATATATATATATACATATTGTTGGCTATTATATACATATACATATACATAAACAACAATAATAAATAAATATATACTATTCTTGTTATTGTTATTATTGTTATATTGGTTGTTATTATTATGTTATTATTATTATATTATACATATTATATATTATTATTATTATTATTATTAGTTATTATTATATATATTATTATTATTATTGGTTATATTATATATATATATATTATTATTATTATTGGTACATATTATTATTATTATTATTATTATTATATATTATATATACATATTATTATTATTGATAAAGAAAGAAGATATATATATATATATATACATATTGTTATTGTTATTATATTATTACATACATATATATATACATATATTATTATTATTACATATTATTATTATATATATACAAGTTATTATTATATATATACATATATATTATAAACATATCAAAATAATATAAAATTGAAATAAATAAAAATATCCAAAATCTCCTTTATTATTATTATTTCCAAGATCACGCTATCATTGACTAACCAATGACCAACATTTCATATATATATTTCCGTTCTTTATTTTGTCTCTGATCTCTCAAATTTCTTTGTAACAGTATAGACCTGTAAATACATATATATATATATATATATATATATGTTATATGTTGGTTATTGATAGTTATTATTATATATATATAATATAATATACATATATATATATATAAGCATATATATATATATATATATATTGGCTACATATATACATATATGCTACATATTATTATATAGTTACGTATTATTATATATAGTTATAGCATATACATATATTATTGTTGAAGAGTTATTATATCTTAAAATAATTATCATCTGATTTTACACTTATGGTTCTTATAGATTCTACTTTTCAAATATATATATATATATATTATATTATTGTTACTATATATATATATGGTTAATATAATATATTGTTATATTGTTATTATTATTATTATATATTATGTTATTATTATATTATTATTATTATTATTACATATATATATATATATTATTACATATATTGTTGGTTATTATTGCCATTACATATACATACATATTATATATATATATATTACAAAGAGCATGTATATTATTGCTATTACATACATATACTATGTTGGTTATTATTACATTATATATATTACATATATATTATTATATATTGTTTTATCGTATTATTTATTGCTGTATTTTTCTATTACCCAGGATATCTACTCATGTTAGATAGAAAGAAAATAGTTAAAGTAAATTATTAAGTGATTCTAGATTATTATTGGTTATATATATACACATACATATATACATATAGTTAGCAGTTACTATACATATTATTGGCTATTGGCTATTATACATATGTATATTGAATATTCATATATACATATGCCAGCTGCTGATATTATTATTATGTTATTGTTATTGGAGAGTTAGTTAAATATGTAACTATTTTTTTTTTATAGCATTTCATTTATATATAGTAGTTATATATTTGTTATATACATATGTATATATATATGTATAATATATATATATATGCTATATATATATATATATATGTATATATATAGTTATATATGTATATATATATGTTATATTATAGCATATATATATATATATATATATATATATGAAAAACACTATATAAAGATAGCTGCAGCCCAAATAAAAGAGCAAATAAAAATGTACCAAAAGGAATTTATGCTGGTGCCTACCATATCAAACACGACAAAAAGATTCTTATGTAAAACTAGATTTAATGAAAAGGAAAATAATCAAGGTGTCTACAAGATTCCGTGTAGGGATTGTCCCTCTGTATACTTTGGGGAGACTAATGATTTTTCAAGAAGGAAGTATCAGCACACCTACGCACTAAAAACAGGCGACCAGGCATCATCCTTACATAAGCACCGAGTGGAGTTGGAGCATAGAATAGACCTTCCCACTATGACTTTGTTATACCCTGATTCAGATACCAACAGGAGACAGTTGATAGAGGCCTTCTTTATCAAAAATGTTTGTAATTTTAATAGTCTTCAGAGCAATCTCATTGATGATTTTACTAATATTTTATTGTTAAATTATTCTAAACTTTCTAAATTTGTCAGAAATTTAAATACAATAACTTGAACCTTTATGTAAAACAACCAACAAATTATTTTTATTATTATTTTTCGTTTTTTGATGTTTTAACCATTTTATTTTTGCTACTTTAGTATTGGGCCTGAAAGAGGAGAAACAATTGCTTTCTCGAAAGGCTAGCCCGGTTTTATTAAAAGTTTTTATTTTCTTTGGGGTTTTGTAGTCCTATATATTATATAGCACGGTTATATGTTTTTTAATATATCACATATATACATATATTATATGACATATTATTACATATTATTATTATATAATATTAGTATATTATTATTATTATTATTTATTATTATTATATATAGATATATATATTATTATTATATATATGCATAAATACAGTTATTGGCTGCTGCTGGTTAGCATATATATAGTTGATATACTACTGGCTGGCATATATACATATTACAAGGTTATTATTACAATGGCAAGGTTGGCTGGCTGGCTGGTTGTTGGCTAAGAGCTGAAGAAGATAGCATACATGTATTACAAGCATATATTATATATTATTATTATTATTATTATATATATATATTATATTCTGAATCGAATGAGGGCATATAAAAAATTATAAATGAAGATAGATTTTACCTACTCCTCATCCTATTTTCATTTTATAGCGGATTTAGAAAATGATTCGGGGGGGGGGGGCGGATCTTTCGTTTGATGTGATAATTCTATCATGACCTAGATGAAAAAAAAAAAATTTAATGGCTTTTTTCGAGTGAACCGATTTTAAATTTGATTACTGATGTGAAGGCGTTTGGGCGAGTTCTTTCTCATGGATTTTGCCCCATCAAATTACGACCAGAAAAAAAATATGTTTCTTCTCTCCTTGGGAGTTTTTCATAAAAGAAAAATGAAAATTTTTTAATTTTATTTTTGGGTGATGTTTTTAATACAAAAAAAAAAAAAAAAAATATTTCCAAAGGCAGGTGATGTATCAACGTCAAATTTTTTCTGTGGATGCGATTGCGAATGCAGATAATTAACGCTTGACATCCGCAAACACGGATGTTTCCATTCCTAGCATATGACAAGAAATATATATATATATATATATAGCATAGTTAGCATATATATATATATATATATATATATATACGAGTGTTAACTATTTATATATTACATATTATATATATATATACATATATACGTTTTAGTATTAGGCTTATTATAAAAGTTTTTCAATAAGTTGTAAATATATATTATTGGAAAGAATATAAGACTAAAAATCAAACCCATGAGATGTCTTCAAAGGTTTTCCACATTTTGTTTAGATGGATTTCATATTATTCTTTAACCTATTATTATTATAATATTTTTTTACATACATACATATTATTATTATTATATATATATATACATATATTATATTACAGTTATTAATATTATTATTGTTATTATTATTATTATTATTATTATTATTATTATTATTATTATTATTATTATTATTATTATTATTATTATTATTATATATATTATTATTAAACTGTTATATAATAGGCTATTGCTGGCTGCTGGCTACTATATGGTGTTATGCTGGAAGAAGATGAAGGAAAGGAGTTGAAAGGCTACAGTTATTATTATTACTATTATTATTGTTGTTGGTTATTGTTATTGGCTGGCTGCTGGCATATTACATATTATTATTATGGTTATATATATTGCTATTGGCTATTACAAGGCTGGCTACTATTATTTATTATTCACACATTACATATATTATATTATTATTATATTATATATTATAGGTGAAGAAAGAAAGATATATATATATACATATATTACTATTATTATTATTATTATTATTATTATTATTATTATTATTATATACATACATATACATACATACATATATATTGGTTACAGCTGTATATATATATATATATATATATATATATATATATAGTTGATGGGTTACTTAAAACCACTATAGTTTAATAGGGGGAATAAAAAACACAAACTAAATTAAAATAACTATGCTGACGTTTCGTTCAACAATACATGTTGACCTCTTCGGAGCAAGTAAAAGACTGAATTTATTTTCATATTTATATAATTTGTGTTTTTTAAATATTCCCCCCTTCTAATTAAATATAGTGGTTTTAAATTAATTATCATAATTCGGAGTTCGAGTGTTTGAAATAGTACTCCTTAAAAATAAAAAAATTGTTATATATAGGTTATATATATATGAAGAAGTATGTATAAAAAGAAGAGTATATATATATATATATATATATATATATATATATATATATATATATATATATATATATATATATATATATATATATATATATATAGTATATATATATATATATATATATATATATATATATATATATATATATATAAGTAGTAGGGGCTAACATATTGCTCGCCCTAGCTCCGCCCCTTTTTTGACCTTTCGGACAACGATGGTCAAAATGACCAACGGTGATTTTACCTTACCTTGACCTTTTTTGAGCCCAATTTTTTACCTGCCCTTGACCTTTTTTGACCTTTACCTTTTTGGGCTTGACCTTTTTTTGAGCCCAAGTTTTTTACCTGACCTTGACCTTTTTCGGCCTTTACCTTTTTGGGCCTTTACCTTTTTTTCGACCAATCCTTCCGTCTTCCATGGGTCATTTTTGGCCCACGGTATTTTTTGAGAACCCGTATTTTTTGAGAACCCTAATTTTTTGGCAACCCTAATTTTTTGGCAACCCTAATTTTTTCGGCAACCCTAATTTTTTGGCAACCCTAATTTTTTCGGCAACCCTAATTTTTGCAACCCTTCGAAGAAGGGTTGCGCCAAACGGTTGCGTAAGCAACCGTTGTACGTACCCCACCCTAATTTTTTCGACCAACCCTTTGGTCTTCCATGGGTCATTTTTTGCCCACGGTAATTTTTGGTCACCCTTTAGGGGCTTAGCCCTTTTTTGATGTCTTTAACCTTGTTTGACCATGATATTTCGGCCTTGACCTGCCATATACCATGGGTCATTTTTGGCCCACGTGGTAATTTTTTGTCCTTCCTTTAGGGGCTTAGCCCTTTTTGATGTCTTTACCTTTTTGTCATTGACCTTTTCCCAAAGCTTGCCATATACCATGGGTCATTTTTGGCCCACGCTAATTTTTCACTCGTGGCCCACCCGTCCCATATTTCGGTTCTTAACTTGAACGTATGTATGGATCTATCCTAACTTGAACACCTACACACACACACACACACACACACACTTACACTTATACACACATTCACTATGACACTTACATTTACACACACACACACACACACACACACACACACACACACACACACTTACACTTATACACACATTCACTATGACACTTACATTTACCCATAGACACTTACATTTACACTTATACACACGTACAAACACACTACCAACCCTTTGGTCTTCCATGGGTCAATTTTGGCCCACCCTAATTTTTGGCCATCCCTAATTTTGTAAGCATCCCTAATTTTCGCCCAACCCTTTGTATCTTTACTGGTACAATTTATGGCTCTCAGCACTATTGATGCCCCAACTTTGGATGCCTCAACCCTTAATGGCTCCCAATCACCGTAAGAAAACACATTTTAGTGATGTTCCCTATTAGTGTTCCCATGTGGATTATTCTCAAGTGAGTTAGGATGGAGTGCCAGGAGAGTGCCAAGTGAGTGCCAATGAGTGCCAATGAGTGCCAAGTGAGTGCCAATGAGTGCCAAGTGAGTGCCACATAGTGCCAAGTGAGTGCCACATAGTGCCAACTGAGTGCCACTTTTTTTCAAGCCTTTTCTAGCCTCCCTTTGAGCCTAGAATAGCCCTAATAAGGGTATCTACCCCTAGGTAATAAGGTACGAGATGATTCGATTGGTGTATATTACAAGTTGCTGGGATAGAAAGCTTCCTACTATGAGTTAGTATTTTTCTGACACTTATAACATGACAGAATATATATATATATCTAAAGAGTTACACAGTTGAGACAGTGACCGCAAACGTTTCCGAGTCCGAGTCCGAGTCCGCGTCCGCAGGTGAACACCGTTGTCGCGAAACCGCTCGCCGCGTGCGCCCGCAGGCGCAATATTCCCTGCTCCGCCGCGTGCGCCCGCAGGCGCAATATTTCCGCGTAACCGTTGCCGCGTGCGTCCGCAGACGCAAAATTCTCGCGTGAACGAAAAAATATGATATCAATGTAAACTATTCAAAGAATTTTTCAAATATACTATGAGTCATTCTTTTTTACTACAACTCATACTTAAACATTTTTATTAAAACATATACTTTATGATGTAATTTTAGTGGCAGTAAAGCAGTAAAACAACAGAGGTGTTATTACCTAACACCTGGGATTAGTATGCTTTGTTTTACTGCTTTACTGCTTTAACTCTGCTTTACTGCTTTAACTCTCTGCTTTACTGCTTTAACTCATATATTTATTAACATTACATAATTATTAACATTGTTTTAAGCAGTAAATCAGTAAATCAATAGAGGTGTTATTACCTAACACCTAGGGGATTAGTATGCTTTTGTTTTACTGCTTTACTGCTTTAACTTTCTGCTTTACTGCTTTAACTTTCTGCTTTACTGGCTTTAACTTTCTGCTTTACTGTTTTTAACTTTCTGCTTTACTGCTTTAACTTTCTGTTTTTACTACTTTAACTCATATATTATTAACATTATGTTTTCTTTTATATTTTTTATTTTGTTTTAATACTTTTTATTTATTATTTCTATTTTTATTTTTGTTTTAATTTGTAATGTAAGAATAAAAACACACAGAGTTTCTGTTATATAAACATCTTTTTATTTTAATAAAATTGTACGAAATTTTTATTAAAACCATGTACTTTACTGCTTTACAGCTTTAATTAATTCATTATTCATTATTCACTTTAACGAGTATGGAGCTGTGGAGAAAATTTTTGATGTTCCGAAGTCCTGCTACGTGTCTTGTAGCTGGACCCACAGGATTAAAACCTTTCTATTATTAAATATTTTTTTAAAGGAAATGGAGATTTTTGAGCAAACCCCTGTAAGTAATATGGTGTTATAATGTTTATCAGGAAAAAAATTTAAAGAATATAAAGATGTGATTCAATTTTTCATGAAGGTATATACGATATTAGATCGCTGGTGAAGCGGCGCACGAAAAACGCAAAGCGTTTCACGATAAATGCGAAAACAACACCTAGGTGGAAAAACGTGTAATCCGATCTCGAACGAAGTAATACCG
>JABUQX010144283.1:12500-15842 GCA_015478945.1 Trachelipus rathkii
TATATCACTAATAATAATAATAATAATATATATTCCATTTAAAAAGTTATTTATAAAAGATTTGTTATAAATTTATAATGCAATACCAACATTCACTCCCTACGCCTTAACATACACTTACGCAAACACACACACACACACACACACACACACATACACACACACACACATACACCTACAAATATATGTATATATATGTAATATATACTCTCAATAATAATATATATATATATATATATATATATATATATATATATATATATAACTCTCTGCCTCTTTCTGCTGCTATATATATATATATACATACATACACTTACGTACTTCGCTGTTACTAATTGGAGGGTCTGCTTCCAGGAAGCGTAGCTGCCAGCGGGAGGTTCCTCAGGTCGAAGAGGTAGATATAGAGAAGACGGCACGGGGGCGTTGAGAGCGGGCACAGAAGGAGGTGTATTGTGTTCTGGGAAATGTGACATCTGGTGCAGGTGGGGGAGGTGACATTGTCTAATTGCATGAGTTTTGGGTGGTGACCTGATCTGCTCCAGGCGAGGTCAATTTGGCCTCTTCTGGACAGTGTTTCTTCTATAGGGGAAATTTTGAGGAGGGAGTTTAGTAACTTGTTATTGGGGCGGTTTTGTAGGTATGTTTAGTTGTGTATGGATATGAGTGAGCCATGACTTATTGGGAGGAGGAGGGGGAATAATATTTGTAGATGTCATTATAAATTTAGCTGTTGAGGAAGGTGGGATTTTGAAATTCTGTCTCGGAAGGGTTGGAAAATGTTGGTGACATCGGTGGGTTGGATTTAGGGTTTTATGGTAGAATTGAGTCCCCACCATCTCCAGGTGGGTGGAGATGGGAAGGATGTAAATCTTTTCATAAATGTTGGATGGAAGTGGTTTAGTGCATGCAGTGATAATTCTAAAAATGGTGTTTTGTGTGATTAGTAATTTTTCGGTTAGATTTTGACAGTGAGAGACCATGCGGTGGGAAGAGCAATTTATATTTGTTCTGAGTTGTTTTTTTTTTTTTTTTTTTTTTTTATAAGTGAGGTGATAAGGGTGTGTTTCCTGTCACTGAAGTTGTGTTGGGAAAGGGTTAGGAGGGTGTTTAGTTTTCGTTGAGTTTGATGAGGTGATTTGGTCGATGTGGGGAGAAAACGTCATGTGTGTGTCATAGGTAAGTCCTAATATTGGGTTTTTGTTTTTAGGGGAGGATTGTTATTTTACTAAAAACTATTGGGTGGAGTGAAGTTTGGTGGCGGTCAGTGATTGGGAGGATGACTAGAGTTTGAAAGGGAAGGTGGTCATTCTGCTGGAGGTAACCAAGTTTCCCGATGTTTTATGTATTCTTAGGTGTGAGAAGTGGCTATATTTACGTCTGAATGTTGGGAAATGAGGCTGATGTCATCTGCGTATGTGATAAGTTTGGTGGATTGGTGGGTAGGGATGGGTAGGTCCGCTGTGAAAAGATTGAAGAGGAATGGAGAGAGAATGGCGCCCTGTGGAACGCCGTTTTGTAATTTAATGGAGTGGGAGAATTGTCTTTATTGGAGAACTTTGGAAAAACAGTTAGTGAGAAGAAAATTAAAGCCATTTTGTCGTTATTTCTAGAGGTGAGTCGAGAGGATTTTTG
Source organism: Trachelipus rathkii (assembly GCA_015478945.1). Taxonomy (NCBI): domain Eukaryota; kingdom Metazoa; phylum Arthropoda; class Malacostraca; order Isopoda; family Trachelipodidae; genus Trachelipus; species Trachelipus rathkii. The sequence goes on from JABUQX010144283.1 coordinate 14,133, forward strand.
TATAAGAATGTATGTGGGGACAATGTCAAAGGCTTTGTTGATGTCGATTGCTGTGAGTGGATCTATGGAGAATGGATATATATATATATATATATATATATATATATATATATATATATAATATAGAAACATAACACCATATACTCTCTCTCTCTCTCTATCTTTCTCTCATATATATATATATATATATATATATATATATATATATATATATATACATGTATGCATATGTAAAAATATGCAAATATAAGTATATTTAATCAGTTTTATGTAAATATATATATATATATATATATATGTATATATAATATATATAATAATATATATATATATATATATATATATATATCATATAACATAATTTATATATATATAATAATATATATATATATGTAATAATAATAATAACATAGCATAATATATAATATGTAATATATAAATATATAATAATATATATATATATATATAAGTAATAATAATAATATATATATATATGTAATATATGTGTAATAATAATAATATGTAATATATATATAATATATAATAATAATAATAATAATACATATAATAATAATAATATGTAATAATAATAATACATAATATAATATATAAACATATATATATATATATATATATATAAATATATATATATATATATATATTTATAACTATATTTATATATATATATCTCATATATATATATATATATATATATATATATATATATATATATATATACTATATATATATATATATATATATATATATATATATATATATATATATATATATATATATATATATATATATATATATACTATATATATATATATATATATATATATATATATATATATTTATATATATATATATATATATATATATATATAACATATAAATATATATGGTGGAATGGGGTTAGCTAAAATTAGAAATGTAAGTCAAAAACACTGAGAAGTCTTAAAACTTAGGATGAAAATTAAATTCTTCATTTATTTATCAAGTTAACCTATTCTTATAATTTTCAATCATTTATCGTTATATCCAAGAGTTAAAATGTGTTAATGTTTTCATACATTATAATAATAGTTAAAATTGTATTAAATGTATATATATATATATATATATATATATATATATATATATATATATATATATATATATAATATAAATATATATATTTATATATATATATTATATATATATATATATATATATATATATATATATATAATAATAATATATATAATAACAGAGAAGGAAGCCCTTAGTTCTTTTTTGGTATTATGCTTTACTATTACTTCATTTATTACTAAATGTACACAAATTAAAAACATTATTAAAGACACTTTTTTTTTTTAATGAAATAAATTTTAAAAAGAAAAGCTAATTTTCGTCCCGACACGCGAGACCTCTTCAGGCTAAAGGACTGGATTTCTTTCTTGATCTTCATCAGTTCAAGTGTGTTTCAGTTGGTCTACTATTTTCTTCATGGTGTTGTTGAAATATTTTGATGTTTTCAGATATTCATTTTGTATAAAATCTATCTACCTCACCGGGATGCTTATTGTAGTTATTACTATTATAAATGCAAAAGGATTCCAGAATTTTGCGATGATTTCGTGTGGTTGATATTTCTGATCATCTTTATATTGATATTGATAGAGTGGCCTGTGTTACGCTTATGACTTGTTAAAGCTGAATTTATGC
>JABUQX010144284.1:7500-10000 GCA_015478945.1 Trachelipus rathkii
ATATATATATATATATATGTAATATATATATATATATATATATATAATATGCATATATATATATAATATGTATATATATATATGTATATCATATATATATATAATAATAATAATAATAATAGCCATAATATAAGAGAGCAGAAGGGGGACGGACGAGGGCAGGAGAGAGGCGAGAGAGAGAGAGAGAGAGAGAGAGAGGAAGTTAAAATAAAGATATATAAAGATAGCTAGAAAGAGGGGATAGACATAAAGAGATAGAAAATTGATAAATAGATAGATAGATAGATAGATAAGATAGATAGATAAGATAGATAGATAGATAGATAGATAGATAGATATAGATAGATGAGTTTTTTTAAAAAATTATTGCAAAATTAACAAAGTTCATTTTCTCTTTGAGAAGCAATTGTCAAATTTCTCATCGCAACTTGAAAACTTTCAAATTTATGGACCAAATAAATGGCAATTTTTTCTTTCTTTTTCCTTTCTCTTTTTTTATTTTAAAAACCAGTTAAGTTTTTCTTCAGGCAGACATCTATTTTCTGAAGAAATATTTGATGCATGAAGTAGCGGAGCCAATGATATATGAGTCTATCAAAATGCTTTATACAATTTATATATATATATATATATAACTAATAACATATAAACATATATATATAAACAAACAAATATATATATAAATGCTTTATACATATATATATATATATATATATATATATATATATATATATATATATATATATTATAATATATATATATATATATATATATATATATATATATATATATATATATATATATATAACACTTCCGTAGGCCGTAGCCCCGACGTTAGTACTTAGTAAGTTAATGATCTCAAAAACTATATGATTAGCTACAAAATTCTCAACATCCGAAGAGAGAGTAGAGAGCCACGTCTTATTATTATTTTTATTATTATTATTATTATTATTATTATGTATGTATGTGTGTGTGTGTGTGTGTGTGTGTGTGTGTGTGTGTGTGTGTGTGTGTGTATTATAGACAATTATTATTATTATTATTATTATTATTATTTGTTGAAGAGTACGTCATTATGACTGGATTACACATGGTAGTTAGTGCAGAAGGTTGGTACCTCCGAAGATTATTTCTATGATTATATTATTGATTGTCTAGTTGTTATCTATTGATTTACTTGCTATTACGATTATTCCAACTTAGTAATGGACTTGTGTTATTTTGCTTTTGCACATACTAAATGAATTGTTTTGTATAACTATAATTAATTCGTAGCGCCTTCTATGATATTTAGCAGTTGGGTATGCAGAGTGAACTACAATATTTGGACTTCTAGCATGGTAGCAGAGCGTAGTTAGTTACTAAATTACTACGTTGCTGCTTTGCTACTTCATTGCTACTTAAAGATTGATCAAATTAAGTTACGATACTAAAACAAACATCGGATACAGAAATAAAATTATATCATGGCAAGTTCTACAGGAATACGTATCGAACCCCTACAAAAGGATAATTATGATACTTGGTGTATTCAAGCGCAAGCTTTATTAATTAGAAGCGATTTATGGGAATACGTCAGTGATGAAAAGAAAAGACCAGAAAATTCATCAGAAGCTACACAATGGGATGCGTTCGATCGTAAAGCTAAGTCAGAATTAATACTTATAATTCACCCATCGGAGTTGAAACAAATTAAAGATTGTGAATCTTCAAATCAAGTTTGGGAAAAATTAAAAGGTATTTATCAATCAAAGAATCCTGCGCGTAAGGCAATGTTGCTTAAACAACTAACTCTGAGTAAGCTAAAAGCCGATGAAGATGTAAAAGGTTACTTGGATAGTTTCTTCGACGCCGTGAGTAAATTGCGTGAGTTGAAAATTGATATTCATGGGGATATGTTGAGTATACTATTATTATATAGTTTGCCTGATGAATACAGTAACTTCAGATGCGCAATGGAAAGTCGAGACGAATTGCCTGACGTTGAAATCTTACGAGTGAAAATTATGGAAGAGAGTAAGATTAGACATCAAGATTCTACTAATACTAAGATGGATGCTATGGCAACCACGAAGACAAATTTTAAGAAAAATAGTCACGAAAAGCGACCTATGTGGAAATCACATGTCAGATGTTACAAATGTAACTTATTTGGGCATATAGCATCGAAATGTAGAACTAAATTGTCAAGAAACGAACCTGAAGAAAATAGCAATCACGTGGTTTTATCTGCGAGCACCGATGAAAATGTCTCCGTGAAATGGTGTTTAGATAGCGGATCAACTGCGCATATGTGTTCAAAAGATAAGTATTTTACCGAATTAAGTACTACTAAAGATAAGAAAATTAGGTTAGCAGACTCATCTGAAACTTTTATAAATGGTACAGGCAGTATTAATATAAAAAGTCAACTAGGAAGAGAAATTAAAAACGTTAATATAAACGAAGCTCTTTACGTGCCAAATTTACATACTAATTTACTATCTGTCTCAAAAAT